>JAPMNZ010920601.1:0-15935 GCA_029875035.1 Pomatoschistus microps
ATATTTGCAATAACAAGGGATTCATTTCACAAACGTCCATTCGTCGGTCATGTCCCTTTTTCTATTGTCTACATTTCCACATTTTGCAGACGTTGAAAAATCTTGAAAGCACTAGCACAATAATTCTGAAATGTGTTTTATGGAAATGTACTTATATCCCTGGACCCTGAACAACCGATGCCAGAGGATGCTAGGTATTTAGCATCTCATTTACATTTAACGGAGAAATCAGCCTAATAATCATGCAGCTGTTTCCAATCACTTTTTTGCCCATTTTAACGAAATTCGGCTTGAGGTTATGAATAACAATGTGATGAGGATTTAATGGTTTGTGCTTCACCGAAAGATTCCTCTGAAAAATAATAACTGTTTGTCATTTGTATCACAATGGCATCTAAATAGTATTGACACTGGCAACTAAAGAGTAAGAGTTATCAAGAGTAAGAGTTATCAACCCTTTAGTTGTAGTAGTTTTTTCGCGAAATTGCATGTAAAACAGACAAAAAGTGCAGACTGGAAACTGTTAGAGAAAGAGGAAAAGAGGAAAATAATATTCTGTGCTCATATAGTTTTTCTGCTACTTTGGTGCCTTTAATGTCTTCTTTATTTAGATTAAAGTGAATAAGAATATTACTCCAGTTCTGCAAAAGTAAGCAACAAATAAATCGTATTACATAATTATAACGCCCATAACCATAAATTGTTGTTAATTCACAAAGCTCAATTTCTGAAACGGGTATTNAGATAATTATAACGCCCATAACCATAAATTGTTGTTAATTCACAAAGCTCAATTTCTGAAACGGGTATTATTACCTGTATTCTGTACAGATGAATTACCACTGAATTTGTCCTTGTCTGTCAGAACCCTTTTCTTTCATCCACAGTATCGCAGCAGTATTAATTTGAGTTCCATCCAGTCTGACCAGCCTTTCCTTGTGTGTGTGTGTGTGTGTGTGTGTACAGGGGAATCGAGTGGGTGAGCCTGACCAGCTTCTTGTCCTTTGCGACCTCTTCCCCGAACAACATGGGCCTGGTGCGAAATGAGCTGCAGCATGTGGACCTGCCCACAGGTGAGCCCACCGCGTGCACACTTTAGACTTCACCTCAGAGACCAGGCACACAGCAGCACATGAGCTCCCAGAACAGCACTTTCACTAGAACCATTACTCTTATCTTCTTAAAAGTGTGTTTTTGCTGGAGGGTGTACGTACTTTCACTCCAAACCAAAACAACAGAGCAAGCAAAACATTGTAAGAATTGCCCAGACAGGTGCTTTTTGAAGATTTAGAAATGACTGCGCATCTTTCAACTTCTGTAAGAGTATGCGAGTATCTGAGTATCTTATCTACTTTTTCAGTTGTTAGTTGACTATAATGACTTTAGCATTATCCATATTCTCTGCTTTCTGACTTTTATTTGGTTTGAAAGGGGTCACCGCAGCTCTTATAGTGTTGAAGATTTATTGAAAGCTTTGTTTGTAATGCAGAAAATGTACTTTGACCAAATGGGTACAAAGTATTATTTCCGTGACTAAAGTCTTGCATATTTACGTAAGGGAAGCCAGCTCTTAATCGCAATTGTGTTGTTGGGCTTTTGTGCATTGCTGCCTTATCCTTTCTGTTCAATAATTTATAAACTTTTTTGTAACTTTTTGTTTTGCTCTCGTAACTTTTGGGAAATCTGATCTTTTCGTCTCCTACAAAAAGTCTGAAGAAAACATCAATAACAATTTAATTTGTGTAGAGCAGAGATTGTACAATAGATTTGGGATGAGTTTCCACTTGCAGAAACATAAGCGCCTTTCACACTTCATGACCTTTTGTGAAGACTTAGCCAATAAAACATATGCAATCACAAAAGTTACGCAAGCAGCACAAGCCATTCAAACACGTTCATACGGACTACAGTTCTATCAAAATAAACAGATTTATATCTTTAGCACAATTTCAGTATGTTGTCAATGGACAACAAGTATTTTAGCATTACCTACGAAAATAATGTCAAACTATGCATCTACAGACATTAACAGTTTTTTTGAACGGTCTTCACAGATAAAGATCGGAAAAAAAGGGAAAAGGACAGAATCAAACACCCCGTTAGATGGGAAACACAATTTTATAGGCGTCACAGCTTTGTTGGTGGCTGATTCTTGTCTCAATAATGGCAGCTGGTCGGATGAATATTCAGCCTCATAAATTTGAAGATCTCTTCTGTTCAGCAGCAGAGCAGTGTTACGTGTGGGGAGTGAAAATGAGTCCTGTTTGGCGTCGCCTCAAACACTGTATAAATATTTATCATGTTTCCGGATGGTAATTTCACATTACTTATACATGCGTGACATGACAGGTGCCATTCCCACACCACCATTTCATGATCTACAATTAGGAGCTAACCTTAACTCGTCTAACTGTGAGAGAAACAGCGTTTTGATTGCAGTCATTAAAAACTGTTAGAACATAGCAACATCCTGGTGATTACACTCACCCAGATTGAAACTTCTTTTTTGTTTACTACACGCTAGCCATATTACTACTGCTTTAAACTTATAGGCTTTAGCTCTATTGGGCCTTGATGCAGTGGTTACAGCAAGTAGGTCCTGGGTTTGATTGAAACACCAGACGTTGCCTTTCTGTGTGGAATTTGCATGCTTTCCCTGTGTCTGTGTAGGTTTCCTTCGTTTGTTCTGGTTCCCCAAATCATGTTCAAAAGGTTTGAATGTAATGATTGAACAAATTGTGATGGTCGGACGCTTCGATGTGTACTCAAAGAGCTTTTGAAATGTGCTATATAAATAAATATCACTTACTATCGTTTCTTCAACCGTTTGTGGTAGCCTCCTTGAACCGCTCAGTTCACATCACCACTGTTCCCTCTCCACACTTTGAGGTCACTCCTAGCTCTCGACGCTGCAGGCACTTCTATCACTTGTACATTTTTAAACAGGCCACACTCCCAAAATCAGATCAGAACGTGTTATGTGCCACACCTGAAGGACACTGTTGCTTAGTTTAAATGCAACACCTTAACATGAGATATATAGCTCTATTATAAGGGAGGCATGGGAAGACCTTGGGTCATTGACTGAAGGTTATAAAGTACAACTCATTTTACTTCATAAATCAACATGAGGCTTCCTTCTCTTTTTGAACTACACAAGTTATTACCTCAGCCAAGGGGTTATGCTTTTCCAGAGTTTGTTAGTTTGTCTGTTAGAAAGATAATTCTGAAAGTTATTGGCAGATATTTTGTTTGGATGCTGTGCTGAGAAAAGAAACAAATTATTGCATGTTGTCTTGGTGACTTTTCAAATTCTGAATTGGATATGATTTTTAAAAGCACGCGTCGGCCCCTTTTGATGCCTCGATTTACATGGTCAGGAGGTCAAAAATATGCATTCTTTGCATATTAATGACAACACCTTGAATTTTTTTGTCTCACCCTTCATTATTCCCACTGCTGCCCATAGGTAGCGGTGCAAATTCAAATTACAGTATGAAGTTCTTTTTAAAAAAAATATATAGTTTATTTTTCATTTGAAAAATTTCATGCAAAATAAAATATAAGATCAGAAATAATTTTGTATTACCACTTTGTCGTTCACTCATCGTTCACTACTACTACAATGTTTTCAAACATTCTGCTTTGTCTGAGCCATGTGCTGGATTTTTCGGTTTCCACTTTTGATAACATCCCCCTAAAAATAGAACCCATCTTTTTGATTGCCATCTCCTAATTGTCTTCTGTTTTTCCCAGAGCAGCGAATTTAATATAACAATTAAAGCCCATGCTTTCTGTGATTGTGTGATTGGTTGCTATGGTAGCTAATTGCAGTCCAATCTCAAAATTGCAGTCATGGTTTTTCTCCTGGAGTGGAGCCAGAGTGGTACAAGAGTGCTACAATCTGTCTAGGCCATTTTAGATCCAAGTCTCACAGTGCAGAGAACTGTACCATGGCTACTCTATACTGTCTGATTCTGTCCTGTCAAAAGAAAAAACTAATTATTAAATGAATAAAATAAAAAAAGAAGAATTAAACTTAAAAAGAAGAACACTTGAATTATAACTATTCTATCATCTTCTAGCCACAACAATGGATTACACAAACATGCATTAGTTTGCAAAAATAATGTCTTCAAAAAATAGATAACACTTAAACTATTTGCTACATTTGCTATTGGTTAGGTTGAGATGGCACACAGAATGATATAGTCCATGTTATATATATAATAGGATCTTATGTATTCAAATAAATTGAGAAATTCCATACCAATAACTTTTTCATAGGGACAAAATAGAGAAAGTTTTGCTTTGTTTAATTTTCTTTAGTCCTCATCGACTGGAGGCTGAGGTGTTGTAATGGTATGAAATGAATAAAGAAAATGGAAAAAGTGCCGTATGAGCTTACCACACAGCAGTTACATTACTTTGACCTTGTTGTTCTATCTTTTATCTCTGATATGGAAGAAGCTCAAGTACGATGTATATTGTCTCGCCCTTTCTCCAGACAGATGAAACAGCAGCAGGTGTCAGGCACAAGTCAGATAGATCTTTTTGAACAGGTGTGAGAGTGAGATGATACATTTCTTCTGTCTCCTTTCTTTTTCACTCTCACTTCACTCATTCCTCTCCCACTCCGTCTGTGTTTGCAGGCAGGTGCTTTGCTTTCCGGGGGGAAAGGGGCAACGACGAGCCCCCCATCGAGATGATTAAAGTGTCTCATCTCAAGTAAGTTACCCAGCACACCAACAAATACACACACAAAAACAGCAGTATTGATTGTCAGGGTTCTTCAATAACAAAACAATATGCTGCTTCATCAGATTCATGTCTCCATAACCAACCCAAATGAAATATCTGCTCTGTCCTGATTTCATGGATAAAATGTCAAAGATCCGCGCTTTGCTAGAGACTCACAACAACATGGTGAAAATGGTGCCATGCTAAGACAAAACAAGCTTGCAATAGGCCACTTCTGCAAAAAATCTACTAATTTTATCAGGCAAATGACCTGTAATCCCTGCCGTATCCATACACAATTGTATATATTCAGTATACATGAAATTATACATAAATACCTCCCTCTGTTCACCAGCGGAGGGTTATTTCTTCCATTTACAAGCTCAACACTTCTGTTTTGATTTTAATGAAATCCTGTCAAAAGATCTGACAAGCAGGCATCGTCATTTCCTCATGTTGCAAATGATTTTCCTGCTGAGCATTGTCAGATTGTAATTTATATTATTTATGTCCATCCAACTGTCCTATTGAAGCAAACACACACACACACACACACACAAACAAACACAAATGATGACATGTGGCCGTTCCAGAATGGCCATTAATCTGACGATGACTTGAGTAACGTCACAATACTATGATTTGTTTATTTTTACGCACAAATTATCATTCTTCCACTTCAGGATCTGAGTTCTGAGTTCAAGACTATTTCTCCAACACAAATATCTCTTTATAGGAGATATAGGACTTCTACAATTGATGACAGAAATTAATAATTTGTAAGACAAATGTTGGGAACGGTTGGTAGGAAGTCAGGAGCACATGAAGCAATTTTGCTACTTTAGCCCCTAAAAGGTTAACAAAACAGTTATAGGTATGATTACAGTAAACATTGATACTAGCTTTTTATTAGCTCAAATCAAACTGGTGTCAAAGATCAAAAGGATGATCATAGAGTTACAGGGGCTTTAAGGCGACAATGTACGCCATTTGAAGATGCAGCAATAGAGATATGAAGCAGAACAGATATGACTGGTACACCCACTTCCCTATCCACACACTTCCTCTAGCTCATCTGGGGGAATCCTGAGACATTCCCAAGCCAGCTGAGAGACATAAGGTCCTGGGTCATCCCCAAGTCTTGTATGTATTCAACGTGTGTGCATCATATGTGCATGACAGTGGTATTGATCAGATACAGTATACTTAAAGCCTTTATCCTCAATATATTGTTGTCCTGTATTTGTCCAGTTCTGTATCAAATGCCACACTAGTATCATTTTTTTTTGTTGCAATCCTCCTTTTTCATTGCTGTTGGTTTTGGATTTTCCCTTTTAATGAGGAATAATACAGCTCCCATTCTGGTACATGTTAAATGCTTCTGAACACCAACCCCATCTTGTATACTGTAGCTTGCTTCCCTGAGGTGCTTCTGGAGGTTGGAGATTGCTTCTCTGAATCGTGCTGTACTTTAAGCCAAGGAGCTTGTTAAGACTCGATTTCCTGCCAATTTTTACCTCCGAACGGGTTGCATCATACAATCTGGCCAGAGGTCCGTGCTGTAAAAGGCGGACGCTCCCAATACGGCAGCACTCAGCCAGGCACACACACACCAGATTTACAGAGCTCCTTGTTCATTGTTTTATTATAAGAAATAGAAATCTCACACATGGTGGTTGCAATAGGTGGCTGAATCCCAACAGTGACAGAAGTTACAAGACTGTTTCAAAAAACGCATACCTCTAAGAAACATTTGTTTATTGCAGTTTAAACTCTGTTCTCGTCTTATTCTCATTGCAGAGGAGAGAACGATATGTATTAACATCCAACCAGCTGTGCTTACATATACATATAGATACATCTTTATCATGTTTTTGATCATACTTTTGATGTTGTTGTCTCTTTGATATTTGGTTTGATATTTGTTTACCTTTTTATATTTACATATATTAAAAAGTTAACAATAAAATATTTTCTATTCCACACTCACATGACGTTAATGATTTGTTTTCCCATCTTTAGACAATACCTGGTGGTGGTGTTTCGGGACAAACCTCTGGAACTTTGGGACGTTCGCACTGGGACACTTCTGAGGGAGATGGCCAAGAACTTCCCCACTGTCACTGCTCTGGTAAAGTCATGCAAACTACCGTATTTAGTATAATTAAATCAGATACTTTTCAAATTGTGAAGAGAGAAAGAAACCTTTCAAGCAAATGCACCAGTTAGACCACGCCCATGTTCACCCTCACAGCTTTTTGATTTGACAAAATTAATTGAAATCTATGCCATCAGTCGAACCTTTCACCAATAGCTAATACTACTGGTTGTGATTTTGCCAGGATGAGGGGAAAAAATACTTAATGATAGTATGACATACAATTGAATTTTCTGACATCACCTTTTGAAGGGATTCCCCTGAAATAGTCATATTGTCATTATGCAAAATCTTATTTTAGCATTGAACAAGATTCTTGTCATTTTCTGCCTTTTTAAACAAAAGTATTATTTCGTGTGTGGTTTTAGTTCCAGTTAGTATATTTTTTATAAAATATTTTTGATATTTCAATATGAGCTTCCTTCTGTCCCATTTAACATGTTTCTTCATATTTCTTATTCAACACAAACTTCGTAAATTGTTTCAAGGCCATGGTTTAGGGCCAAACTGGATGAGCACAAACTGCCTCAATTAAAATAAAACTTACTGAGAGTTGTAGCCCTTATGCAAAAAAATGTTTTCACTTACTCGGCTTTAAGTCTGATAAACAAATTAGTCTGAAGACACGTAAGCTCATGCTCTGCTGCAGGATGTGATGGATGTGGCGGACCGTCTACTCACAGGAACAACTAAACCCATGTTCTGCTCTTTGTACTGCCCCCGAGTTGCTTTTCATCACAAATGTAAAATGTGATTGATCTCTTTTAAATGCCTGCCATCTGTGGCTCGACAGTACTTGTCAGAGCTGCTGCAGCCACCCCTTGTGTTTTACTTATTGGTACATTCTTCTGCAATTTTCTTTTCTCTATTTGTGACATGTGAAGGATTCATTACATTGTTTAGCTAAATATTAAGATTTCATATGAACTAAATATTGAATGAGCCACAGGTATAATGGATTCTCATAAATAGATGGCAGAATCATGTTATCTACCCTTTAAAGTTTTATAGATAGGACAAATTTGATCTCTATATAGTTTGATCATTTGTTCCTTCTCAAATGTACATTGTAGACGGTCATTACCAAAGGGGCAAAGGTTATACTTTTGCATTACATCAGCAGATTCGAAATTCACTTAACCAAACCAGTTGATGGGGCCATAAAAACATGCTCAGGTGACTTCCTTTTTGTTATGACCCTTTGCTTGTGTTTGTGTGCATTGCAGCCTATTTTGAAGATTGCTCCTCAAATTTCTCTGAGCTCAGCAGAAATGACGCAGGCGGTTTCATCGGGCTAATGAAATGATCATAAAAGACTTTAGCCGGACAAACTTTACTGTGAGCAGTAAAAATCACCCTGTAGTGTGAATAAATATGACAATAACTGCTGCTCCTCCAAAGACCAATAATGTTCTTTATTCCAAATTGATTTAAGCCTAAAGTCACGCTACAGCTAACAACAAGGCGAAGAGCATTGTAATGACTCCTTTGTGGACCTCTGGCTTCCATTCTAAGTTTTTTCTATACTAATCTGAAGTTGGTCATGTACATATGGCTCGTTGAATATGAGTGTTCTTTCTGATTGTTCTCTACAAACAACATATACACTAAAACCCTCAGGCTATCGCTGATTGACAACATTACGGTTTACAGGGAGACTTGTTCAATCAGTTATTGTGAACAGTTTCTTACTAGTTGCCCCAGCTTTGTTAAAGAAATGTTAACAAAGTTTGTAAAAGGTTTATGTTTATGACATCAGACATCTATTGAGCCATTTTTTAGATTGGTGAGATCCTTAATATATCGTAACAGCGTTATTGTAACAGCTTTGTTTTAATCTTTAACAGGAGTGGTCTCCATCACATAACCTGAAAAGCTTGAAGAAGAAGCAGATGGCAGCCAGAGAGGCCATGGCACGACAAACTGTATCCGATGCAGAGCAGAGCAGTGTGGAGTCCTCAGTCATCAGGTCAGCGCAAGGAATTCACTGCTTTCCAATCATTTAAGCTCCAAGAAACGGTGTCTAAAGTCTGCAGATGGCTAGCATGGCTAACACCAGACTAAATACCACAAGTGAATATTTGTCTGGGAACAATCCATTCATTTTCTCGTAGGAGAGGTGTAGCTTAAGATAGTCCATAGCCGTTTATTGGGCGATACAAATGTCTATCATGTGCCTGCATGTAGCTCAAAGCTAATCGTATCAATTCTACCCGATGATTTATGGAGCGACAACAATTTGTTAAGAAAGGAAGAAGCAAAATAATTTGTAATTTGTTTGATTGATTGATGTTTACACAATAATACTGAACGATTACTGCCGTCATCATCATCTTCCTGTCCCTCACCGGTCTGTGATTAGTCCCTAAATCCATGACAATGTCTGCATTTCCAGTCTGTTGTGCAGTTCAAAGTTATTTAAGCACAAACAGCAGAATGGTTAGTGCCTTCTAGCCACCTTTCTCTTTTTTCAATAACAAAATAAATCATGTTTTTGTTGTTGGCCTTCTGCTAGCTCTAGTTGTGCTGGTCATGTTTGGATTGCCTTAATGGCCTCTGCTCTATCTAAACCCGATTTTCTTGTTTTTGTGGTAATTACCTTGTGCAGCCTGCTCCAGGACGCAGAGAGTAAGTCTGAGACAAGTCAGGCCATTTCCGCCCGAGAGCACTTTGTGTTCACCGACACAGACGGACAGGTTTACCACATCACTGTCGAGGGAAACTCTGTCAAAGATGGAGCACGGATACCTCCCGATGTGAGTACAAACATTACCCTTTAGATTTATATTGCTACTTTTTTTAATATGTGCAATTTTGTATTCTCACCGCATTGGATGTGCTTCCGTTAGCCTGCATTTGGCACAAGCACTTTTATCGACTTATTTGAGGATCAGATTGTATGCATTATGGATTTAAAGCCCCCACTATGTAATTCTGTAGGCAATCAGCATTTCCTTACATTCATTAATTTTTAGCACTGAAAAAGGGTGTCTTTACTGAGAGATGAATTGTATCACCACAAACCTGACTTGTAGTTGTCCTAGATGGATTTCATGAATGTCTTTCTACAAAATTGATGTACTGCCACCCAAAGTTACACTCTGTCGCTTTAATCATTCTAACATGGAGTATGAGTGTCCTTTTTTACCCTACTATTTATCTTATAGTAATCATTCGACATTTAAAAGCACTGTACTATTCACAATGTTAGCACTGCTTTGAGCTGCTCCTTTTTGTGCAAGAGAGTTTCCGTACTTCCTTTCATGCTGGGAGCTCTCAGTGGGATTGTAGTGAAATTCTATCTGGATTTATATTGTGTTTCCTTGTCAAACATTGGCAGATTCCGAGTCCAGGTCCATTCAGATATTGCATTATGGCTCATGGGCAGCGATACCAATTTGAAATCCACACACACAAGTCCAATCTTGCATCCGCATCGAAGTCAAACAGAACCACCTGAATTTGTATCAGTTGCTGAATATAGTTCAACATAAAAAGTGTCCAGTGATTTTTGTTGATTTTTTTGCTGTAATGTTTCCGTCATAATCAACACAATTCATGATTTTTTTGCTGTATGCCAATAAAAGAAATTGTGGTGTTCAATTAAAATTAACCACTTTAATTCTCTTTGAACATGTACAGTAAATGTCCCCTACAACTGACCAATCTGGAGCCTTCTGTCCCTGAAGTTGGTTTTAACTAGAAAGTAGCACAAGCTGGACCAGTGCAGCCCATGATTGGCTCTTTGGTTGTCTCCAGATTCTCCAATAAGACAAACACTATGGGTGCCGTTCCACTCCTACAATCTATGGAGTGAACGCCAAGGGTGTGACATTTTGCTCCTTTCCAAATAGTTGGTGATGAGCAGAAGAAATGTAAAGCATTTTGTGTTACATTGTTTATGATTATTTACATGGTGGGTTCTATCTGTACATATTTTCTGTGACTGGGATTGGGTCACAATACACAACCTCATATTGTAATGTAGATACAATCATGAATAAATGTATGGGACAACGTATACCATAATATACTTTTTTCCACATTGGTTGGAGATTGAGTTTTATTGTGAATAATGTACAAACAACCCTCTCCTCCAGAGATTGTAATGAGTTTTCCAACTGACATTTTCTGTTTTGTTTGAATGATTTTCATTTTACAGCAGTCTAACTCAAAATGTAATACAAACATTTGAACAGTGAGTGAAAAATGCTTTGTGTTTGTGTCGTATTGATTGTCAGATTTGGTTTACAGGCGCTGATCAGACATTGTGTAAGCAGCACATGAGCTTATTGGATCCACTGTAATTCTCCAACACCACTGTTCCTCTGTTCAGGGGAGTATGGGGAGCATCGCCTGCATCGCATGGAAAGGAGACACTCTGGTGCTCGGAGATGTAGATGGCAATCTCAACTTCTGGGATCTCAAAGCTCGTTTATCCAGGTGTAATATAGTTAATGTTTGGTTTTACTATTAACCCTTATTCCTGTGTTGTATGTCTCTCTCTCCTTTCTGTGTATCTTGTGTCTATTGTAACTTGTATGTGACAGTGTTTGTGAAAATTAATTTTCCTCAGGGGACAATAAAGGTCTATCTATCTATCTATTATAGATTTAAACTACTCTGCATACGCTGTTACATATGGTTAATATGTCCTTTCAACATTCTTAATTATTGCTTCTTTATTGTGCTAAAGTTTTTATTCTATTTCAGTTATTGTTTACTTATCTTGTGCTGTGTGCTCCTCATTCCTACTGTCCTGTAACTTTGGGATGAATAAAGGATCTCTTATTAAGGGATGGAGAATGTTTCAATTAACTATGTTTAGATTCATGTCCTTGTTGCAGTCCTTGTATGGTCCTGGTGTTTGTACGTGCTATAGTAATCATTCAAGGCTTTTCAATATTTAGTTTATCCTTTAGTTTCAGCAGAATAAATTAATATGGTATGTAAGTATAATATTATTTTAAATGTACTTTTAGGGGAATACCAACACACAGAGGATGGGTGAAAAAGATCCGTTTTGCTCCAGGGAAAGGCAACCAAAAGCTGCTGGTCATGTACACAGACGGAGCAGAGGTCTGGGACACTAAAGAGGTAATTCTACACCCCCACAGAACTCTTGAGAGCATCTACTGATTTATGATGAATGTATGAATTTAAGGATGTTGGCTTTGAATTATGTTTGCGATTTTGTCCATAAAACTGTTGAAATGATTCTTCTATATGAGATCACCTGTATAAATGATGAGACTAGTACTATGAATCATCAAGGTTAATATCCGATAAAGTGTTACTTGAATGTAAAGGTATGAATACACGGGGTCAGCAGTTCTCATTGTACAGTCTGACAGCTGCAGGAAGGAAAGACCTGTAAAATCTCTACTTCATACAGCAAGGGTGGGTCAGTCTGCTGCTGAAGTATCCTGCAGGGTGCGACAGTAGGGGGCCAGCATGCTCCATATGAGACAATTTGATGCATCAGTGAAATTATGAATTTGGTTGAGATTAAGTTGGATATACTGTAGACGAGACATTTAGGCATTTTTGCACATTCAGCTACAGTGGCGACACCTATGGAGCACTTGCATCATGTCAGTTGAGATTCTTTCAGGAGTGACAGTCAAATTTTGCTTCACGCTATAATGTAGAAACTAGATAACAGATGTACGAGTCTGCTGAGGGATGGTGCAACGGCTTTAGCACAGAAGCGGCAAGAGGGAAAGGTATGAGCAGGGGAGGAAACGCTCTGATCCGGTCCAGTGATCAGCTGACAACTGGCTACAACATCCTCCTGTGAATATCCAGAGACCAAATGTGAAGTACAGTATATGTGAAGTATACCATTGTTTAAGCTGAAGTCTGTCTCTGCCAACAAATCCTGTAACATAAGGGCAAAAGTGTATATTGTGTGATGAGATCATGAAGACATTCTACTCAATGTGACCCAAAATATAAAACATATTATTATTTATTTTGTTTCTATAGGGAACATTTATAAGTTGTTTGGAAGAAAATAACAGAGTACAACCTGTAGTGGAGGTGTGTAAGTAAGAGTTGAATGTCAAAGCTGGCAATGTATTTTAATCTATCTCCTTTCTTCTCCATCCTTTAAAACTGGCTTTCTCGGAGACAACGGATAAAGCAATGTTTTTATTGCCATAGGGCACAGTTATTGTCACCAAGGTCATTGTAAAGAAGGAATACCAAGGAGGGAATATTGTTTATGGATTTTGGATTCAGTCTGTGTCTCTCATCTGGCCAGGGAATGCTTCAGAATTAGCTGAAGGATGTGTGCATTCTCTTGGCTCAGATTGCCATTGATGAAGGGGAAGAAAACTTATTGATGGATGGAATCAAAAGACCAAGTGATTAAAAACCTGGTGTGCAGACTTTTATTGTACATTTCTAATAGTCTCACTTTATACAGTTGGGTTATAGCTTGTACTAAAACAATGTTACAAAATGTCTACCCAACAAAACATATTTCAAACCCTGAAATAATTATAATTATAGGTTATTACACAGTTGACACATTATCATCCAACTTGAATAAATGTAGGTGTACCAGGTGTAGTGTAAAATGACACTAGTGCTGTAACTTAAATGTCTTTGTTATTCAATCTAATATTTCCTTGTTTGTCCTTGGCGCCCTGCAGGTCCAGATGGTAAGCAGCATGAGAATAGGGCGAAACGTAAACTACCGAATCCTAGACATCGACTGGTGCACCTCAGATAAAGTGGTTCTGGCCTCAGATGACGGCTGTATCCGGGTTTTGGAGATGGCCATGAAGTCAGCCAGTTATCGAATGGACGAGCAGGACCTGACTGGTGAGGCCCACATTTAACGTGTAGCTACACGTGTAGCTACACAATGAAAATAATATAATCGTTCTACCTTACTAGACCTTGTTTTTTCCAGGTATGTCAGAATGTATTGTAATGTGATTACACTATTCAAGCAACAGTCCTTCATTTAATTCCATTGGGAGGTTCAAACAAAAGCCTGCAAATCAGAAAGAATTGTTATGCCAGAAACCCATGAATAGTGATGCAAACAAAAATAGTAGGTATTATGTGTCCATGCACATTGCCCATGGTTGATGTGGCAAAAATATGTTGTTTTTCCCTCCTACATGAACATTCGTGAAATATACATCTGCTTCCTTGGTGTAAAAGCATCTTATTCCTAGGTTATATTCATCCTCTTCACTCACACATATGATGACTTTTGTTGATATGATGTTTATCCAGCACCATGGACAGCTCCAAAGCTGTCCATTGTATATATATTTCATGTGGTCTTTTTGGTTGTTTTTCTGGTTTGGTGTTTTGGGGTGTCCCATCTTTTTTTTTTATGTATGAATAATTCATGGAAAAAATACAAAAAAGGGGTATATTATTTTAGTATGTGAATAGCGCCCCTTCACTTTAGATTTATGATCCATGTTCAAATGGAACTAAACTAAACATAATTGCACACATGATGTTACTTTGCATCCACTATTTAGCACCTGGATTGATAAATATACCCCAAAAGTATACTATACTATAAGTATCTATTCTAAATATGTGTTGCTTGATGGTTTGGCAGATCCCGTGTGGTGCCCGTACCTGTTGCTTCCTCGCGCTGCCCTCACTCTTAAAGCCTTCTTGCTCCTTCAGCCCTGGTCCGGCACCTTCACCATGGACATTACTCAAGTGTAAGTCCCTCAACACCAGTATTTCCCATCATTAGAGCGTTTAGTCGAGGCTTTTGTAACCCAGTGGCTATTATTGAGATAGTGCTGACCGCCCCAGCGAACCATTTATCACTTTGAAATGAAAATAATTCCCAATTAGCATGTGTAAGCAAGTGTAGAGGCAGTAATAAAGTTGTAGAATTGAGCCCTTATCACAAGCTCATAGTGTTATCTGACCTCGGCATAAGGTGTGAATGAAGCTTTGTATTAGTCTAAATCACAGACGGTCTTAACAAGCAGGTTTTCACTGCATCGCTGTAATCAGGTCAGAGGGTTCATCTGAGTTTTATTCTTTTATTCAGGGACTACAATGAGAAAAACGAGATAAAAGGACTCATACAGGAGCAGCTGAACTCTCTCTCAAAGTAAGCATCGTTATCTTTGTGTCTGTAATGTTTTCATAGCATTTAAAGTTATTGTTTCACTGTTAACCATTTATCACAGAGGCAAACATGTTTAATACAAGTAGATTTCTGTATTTTCTTTTATTTAGTTAAAAGACCAAAACTGACAATAGGTCAGTGAGTGAGAGGACAAATGCCCAAATGAAAATAACAATTGTAAACCGCTTTGTGACTCTGGTCTGTGAAAGGCGGTATAGAAATAAAGATTGATTACTTGCTCACTTACTTCATTTGAATTGATTGAATTTCAGACCTAAAATCAAAATAATCGCTGGATTTTGTCTAATATGGCACAAATCGATACAACAAATTCTCTCCATCAAATGTCTTCTGCATTTTCAAAACAAAAATATTTTCTCCCTTCAATTATTTTCATTTACAACTACATGCTTTCAATTAGACTATTCCATGTTGGATATAAATCTAACGGAAAGTAATTTTTCACTAAACATGATGCAATGCAAATAAAAATATTCTTAAAATCATGATCATAGTTAAGAGTACAAATGAACACAAATAGTGCACATTATATCTGTAAATTAGGACGGTTTTCGACCAAAAATAGACCTACTGGTTGATCAATTGGTCAACCAAAAAAGCTTTTCTTACCCACTTGAAAACAAGATTGCTATCAACAGCAATTGCTAGTTACAGCTCTCTTGTAAACCCTGGTCTGTGTAATGCAATATAATGATTACTTACTTACCTAATATTTGTTCACTATGTATGTGTTCGTAAGATGTCAGAGGTGTCCATACCGGTCCAGAAAGGGCCGCTGTGGCTGCAGGTTTTCTATCAGACCCAGCAGAAGCAGAGCAGACTCCTCCCATTTCATCAAATCTTCAGGTTAAGACAGAACTGACTTGAGGAAATGGGCGGAGTCTGCTCTGC
>JAPMNZ010920608.1:0-11549 GCA_029875035.1 Pomatoschistus microps
ACTTCATCTCTAACATCTCTGTTGGGTTCCCTTGGATGTCATGATGCGGTTTAGTGAACAATATTCTCTAATGAAACCTCTGAGGCATTCACAGAAAAGGTGTAATCATTGACATTAGGTTACACTCGGTGGACCCTACTTAATAGTTAGATCAACATTTCACTTAGAAAATCATGAATCATTTTGTGGTGGAAAGGAAAATCAATTCTTGTTTGTGGCAATGTGAAAACAGAATGAAAACAACATATCAACAGTAATAGATGGGCAAACGAGTGCGGAACAGTGTCATGCTCTGTGTGTGAGAGGGAACAGAAGTGGTCGTGGTTTTGCTGAATAGTTTCTACAGACCTGAGTGGAGTACGTGTGGCCATCAGTTCCACAGACGGGAGACGGGTGGACCACTGGACATGGCTTGCACTTTGATCCTGGGCTCTGGTACAAGCTGGGATCTTTGAAACTACATAGCAGAGCAAAACACATTGATTAGCTAAATCTGTGAAAAGCAATGACGAGTTTCTGTAATTGCCGGACTATAACTATACTACCTCATAAACTTCTATTTCAAGTACTTAAAACGCTGCAGCTTAAAACGTGATGTGGCCAGTGTGTTTTTATTGTAGTAGAGAATCCCACAGGGCACAGGATTTGGGCTCAGCTCCATTAGTAGGGCCTGTTATGTTTATGTGAACAGCAGCACGAGGAGAAATGCAATGGACTTTTTCTCTGCTGTCGAAGCAGTTTATGGACTTTTTTTTTTTGACTACATCCTGGTTTAGTTAGCCTGGTCGTACCACACCATAGTACAAATTACATTTCTTACTAAGGTCTGGAGGTGCTCCATTGCGCTCTGTTTACAGGTGGGAGGGGAAAACTCCTTTTGCAGATTAAAACGATTGGATCTGAGTTTACCGTGACGTATGTATTGCGCCTGAATGAGTCTTAAGCATTTAGCACTTAGCCTAGCTTTAGCCAAGCCAACTCCTTTGCCGCTAACGGAGCCCGTGGGGGGTAGCGCCACAAATTATTCAAGCGATTACATTTGCTAAACATTCCTCTTGCTCTTGGTTCAATTACTTGATAGAACGAGACAGTAATACTTTCCTATTGCATTCTTCGCCATTGCCAAATTACAACCTGCTTGTTTGGCGCAAACTCTTGACATCACCCCCAACTAACCACAACACTTCCGCGCTCGCTGAAATTCTAGTGATTGTAATCGCTAACATAGGGACCAGGCCCAGACGTTACATGCAGTAAAATGATAATTGAGCGGAGTGTATGGATGGCTAAGACCAGGCTAAGGTTTAGTAACTACAGGTTGATTGTTGAAAAAGATGATAAATGAGGGCTGACATGGAAGCTAACAGTTAATGTTTGCCTCCTCAAAGTCCATGGTGTTACTTACAAAGCTTTGATAATAAATCATATCAGGGATGTTTTACCATCTACTGAATAAGATGTAAGCGCAACTCAATCACCTGTTTTGGGGCAAGGCTGTAAAACTGTTATTTCTGTGGGCCATGACATTTGAATGGAATTCCTCATATCAACAACATTTTTCTTAACTTTCACATTTGCTTAGTAATATTTTCTCATACAGCCCTTTCTTGTCTGTCCAACCTCCACAAAAAAGTGTTGAAGTGATGACTCATTTGACATTAAAATCACATTCGTTCGGCCCTGGAGTGCAACGTTGGCCAAGCATCAGAATGTCAGAATGTCATCTTATGCCTACTGCAATTTCAAAAAATGAAGGATTGTAGGATTTGTATGTGATTATCAGATGATTTGCTCGCCCTGTGCATTAGTAATTGTTCGGTTACTAAGAATGGGAATGAGGTCATTGCGGTGTTACTGTCCTGGTCCAGTTGTCGGTGTTTGAGACAGAAACACACACAAACATACAAAGCCCATTCATATGACTTGGCAGGACTCGCTGTCCATTATAGCAAGCTGCCAGAGCTGGAAGCTAATTGGACTAAATGGTAATGACACACAACAATCACAGGAGAGAAATTCTATGGTTTGACCAGATGGAAGTGTTGGACAATTTGGCCTTCTAATGGAAAAATAAATTGTCCCGTGCAACTATTTCTGTTATCTTTTCATTCCTCACTCATTTAATTTAATTTGGCAGTCATGATAACAACATTAAGGGCGCCTTCACACAGGTTCGTCAGGTTCACTTTAACTGGACCAAGTCTGGTTCATTTGGGGGAATAATGCTTCACAGATCTATTATAATTCAATTTGTTTTTGTATAGCCCTAAATCACAACAGGAGTCATCTCAGAGAACTGTACAAAGATATCAATTCACCAGCACCGATCAGAGAATCAAATTATTCGAACAATGGAAATGCGATAATAACAAACACTGAAGAAACAGAAGGAAGTTTCACATCCACATATAATGAACTCTTGCACCAAGTGAACAAGAATTGGTCCAGTTAAAGTGAACCAGACATGAATGAGAGAAGAAGAACCACAGTGTTTTCAATCTGTCATGTGTCTTTCATTTCCTTTTTCTTCTGGTTTATTTGTAGGGAACTGAATCTAACATCAATGTATGCTTTGAACATGTGAGCCCGTGTCTTACCTAATTCTCCTCTGGCTAACACAAGTGGCTGTTTTGTAATCCTCAGCCACGCAAACTTTGTGGCGACTGCACTTGATCTTCAGACAGGGATCTTTGGCTGGATCAAGGGCTGAAAACACAAATAAAAACCATCAAATGAATTAAGAAGTATGTTTGTTTTTACATGAGCAGTAATATAACTGAAATAGAGTGAAGTACAGGTATGTGTAGTAGTCACTGTTAGGATTAGATAAGCCTTTACTCAACGCCAGATGGAGAGATTTGTCTTGAGCATCAGAGGTTCCAGAAAACATCCTGTATCAATCTACATACATGGATGTAATTGATGATTATGTTGATATTCGTTGTCTAAAGCCATCGAATAAGGGATTTTTAAAAAAGTACACTGGGCCAAAACCAAGCGATGTGAAAGGACTAAAATTGGATTTATTAGAACTACTATTTTAGAGGTATCCCCCCCCCAAAAAAAGTAATAGTATTTTTATCTGAGCAGTTTTACAATGTATTTTATATATATATATATATTTTAACATGCACATATAATTCAAGAAAGACAAAAAAAGCTCAGAAGGAGAAGGCAGAAGCAAAAGCTTATAAGTGCCTTCCCCATTATCAATGAATAATTTAAGCGGCTGCAAAAATATTCAAATTTTCACATGACATTCCTGATTTTTACTATCATCCTTTTCATCTTGTTGATGCAAACGAACAAAAACAAAAAAAACAGCAATACTTATAAATTTATGTTCCATAGTTCATAGCAATAATAAATGTAATCTTTATTGTTTTTATAACGTGAGCTGCAGCCCCCTTTGTGTCTGGAACCTATTCTGTGGAGTGCATTCAAAAGACAAGGCTTTATGGACCTATTGGAGGAAGGGGTCCTCTACCAACAGACCCACACCATGTCTACCCTCTTTCTCAATTGTCAGTGCAGCTGGAGCGATGACACAAGAAGAACTGCCAAACCAGATTTTTTGTGAGATAATTTCTAAAACTGACCATTCTGAGGTCAGTTTGAGAAATTATCCCAAACAATTCCATGTCATTCTGTAATAATGACGTGTTAGAAAACCAGCCATATTTTTAAAAAAGGAAAAGAGAATCATTGGACATTCAACATTCTAATCCGTCACTTTATCCTACATGTTTCAGTGCTATGCTATAGTCCTGATCTCAACAGGAACACTAACATCCACAGATCTAAAAACAGATGGACATAGTTAGTGACATCCTCATGAACTCCTAATGAATCACAATGCCTTCTCCAACTGATCTGGTATCAGCTCAAAGCCTCTGACTGTATAAAGCTTCACTGATTTAAGGTCAGGCTTTTTTCACTTCTCCTTCTCCTCAAACAATCCCCATCTGATCCCGAGTCAGCCGTCTGAATGGTTCGTGTGCGCAAGATGCTTGAGCCGAGGCAGATCTCAGAACAGAACGGAGTGACCTCTGCCTAAAGAACCTTACTGTAATCCCTGAGCAGCTTTGTCAGATAATCTAGCCTTGACTCCCACACTGCTAAAGCTATTGTCTCATGATATAGGCGTGTGAGTGGACTTGGATGTGACAGGGATCTACTGGCGATAAGTCAGAGAGTGAAGGTGTTGGTGTCCTGGTTTGCCTCTATGTTTTATAATCACCAACTACAACTAAACCAGAAAGGGAAAGGTAGGGTTTGCTCCACTCAGCTTCAGAAATTCAGGGCTGGAATTAAAGTCACCCTCTTCTAATAATTAATAGATGACATCCTTTAAATTAAAATCTAATAATGCATATAGAGGACATTATAGAAATAAAAGAATATGGAATGGTGACAACGACTATGTTTATCATGAAGTGAGAGAAGCTGAACTCCAAGCCTGAACGGTAAAAAGCGCATCTGAAAAGGCTGTGCTTTTTTAGTACTTTTTCCTATTTTGGGAGCATTCACACATGATATGAACTACTCTGGGGTTGGTACTTTCCAGGACACTGAGCTTTTTTCATCTTAATTTAATATTAGATTTATGTACTTCTATTACCCACACAAGCCTGACCATGAACCCCTGCACATAGACCATCTGTGTAATGCCAGTATGGTATGAAGCACACAGACCAGAAAGTGTGTTTATAATTCCACCTTATTCATGAACATGTCCCAACATTTAAATACATTGAATATACTGTCTGCCCATGTCACCTTGAGCATGATTATGTTTGCTTATTATAGTTTCTCACCTTGATCAAATGGTTTGGATGGAATCCATGCCCTTGGTTCCTATAAGAAACAAACACTTTTAACAACATATAAAGTTGTGATTAATGTAAATATTTTTAAAATCATGCAAATACAAACCTCTACTTCCTTTAGTAGAAAGCATTATGAAAACAAACAAGAAGAAAAGAAATCCCCTTTAGTGTGTCTCATTTTAAAACATATGTCTAACATGTATCACAAATAGACAGTAACAGAAGAGATTTCATGATTTCCGCTCACATACACAATGACCCACTGCCACTTTAAATTCACAGACTGGCCATTATTCATATTTGGCGGGGCCAAAGTTCTGCGCTGGAGTGTTTGTCACATCTCGTTTTAGACTCCAGAGAGCCACTTAAATCTTTCTTGCCTGTAAAATGTGACTAATTTACATCCATTAAGCCTTCGTCTCTGCTCGAGTTCCTACTTGAAACAGGTACACTGAGGTGAGTAGTGGCGCTTTTAATAGACACAAAACAAGCTGACACACCCAGGGGTGCCGAGCTCAGATGCAAATGAAACAGCATAAGAACAGCCTCTGATCTCACCGTCAGAAATCAATCCACAATAGTCTTCATGCTCATCTCTTAATAATCAACATTATTAATGAGATATTAATGTAGATGTGGCTTTCACTGTGATCCAGGACTGATGGGAATTGAAAGAGGGAACAACCAGTTGATTGACAGGTTCGTCATGTGCGTTTAAGTTTTGTCATACTCATCTAATCTAGCCTTTTAAGGATATTTCTAGAAAGGAAAAACATGTTTTTGCTAGCATTGTGGAGTATAATATATGACGCATTATACTGTATCCAAAGTAATCTACATCAATTATGTGGTTTGCATGTACCTACAAGTTCAGGATTTACCCTGCATCTGATCTATGCACACTTGTGTGGCGAATCTTTGTTACCAAGGATTTTTAAACAATGAAGGTTGCAGCATAGACATGACCAGTTGGCACAATAAGAACATTAGCGCATTTATTAAATGCTTTCATTTGTTGTTCATCATATTTTTCCGGAGGGAGCCGCTCTGTAATTTCTCTGACGATCACAAACACTTCTATAATGTAATTCCCTGTAGTGAACGTGGTTTCATACTGTACATACTTCATTATGCAATGTTATGTTTAAGTAACAACAGATTCCTCCACATTAGTGATTCAGCAAAGTCCCCTCTCTCATTTTTGAGCAGGTTAAAATCATCTGATCGAGACAGGAACCAGAGGAAGGGCAATACCTTCCTATGCAGTGCACGTCAGTAATGAGAACATTTCAGTCCTTGTGGTCTGATTTGTAACATACACACAAGTGCACACAACAGCATTGTAAACAAATGTGTAAGTGCGCAGTCAGCACCGCACAACATCACATACGTGCGTGTGCTACTCACAAAACCTGCCGTCTTCACAGAGACACAGACATCTCTTTCTAAATAAAGACTGCTTTTAGCTCCAATACCATCTGCGGTATAGCTATGAGAATAGTCATAATAATAATACATTGAATCATTAATATAATATATGATCATAGACTACAATATCAAAGCAAAATATTCAGTTACATAAAATGCTCATTATACACAAAGGAAATGTGTCTTATGTGCTTAAAATTTCAGCCTGGAAGACATGTATTTTGTCAAATCATTTCAGTTAACATCCATCCTGTGAAACACATCACGGCTCAGTGCTTCTGCCTAAACTCACTGTACTGTATGCACTTCATAGATGGCTGCTTTCATCTAAAGCAGGTGAGTCACACTCATTTTGATCGGGGGCCAAATTTAAAGCTGGTTGGACTGAAAAGTATAAATGTGGTTCACTTTTACCACTATTTTTGTATTTTGACCAATTCATGTTATTTGACATGAGTTTGGATATTATTTTGGAGTAGGTTTAGTTTCTTTCACAACTGGGCCAAATATAAAAAAGATAACTGACATCTTTGACCTTAGATTAACTTCTAATTACATTTTAGCTAACATTTGAGAAAAGTATAACATGCCACAGTAGCTCATTACCATCAATGCTGAAAGTTACTATAATAATGATAATTGAAAATAATTTCAGGGGCCACTAAAAATGGTCTCTCTCGAAAAGGTCCGGCCCGACTTGGCCCATGGGCTTGAGTTTGACATATCTGTTCTAAAGTCATCACTTTTCATGAAAACACAACCCTCTCTACCTCAGCATCCTCATCTCTTCTGTGTCTAGACCATGGGGGATAGTTTAATGTCCTTCTTGTGACCTTTGGCTGGATTCTAAACACCAAATAAATTAACTCAGACATTATGTCAGATCACCTTGTTGCTTTTTATTTGTCTAGATTGAAATGAGTTTCTAAATGTTCGTATGTTCAACATATTTGTGGATATTCTGTAGATCACGAAACTACATTGTTACATTACACTAAACTCCTATCAGTAGTACATTGACTTTTTTCACTACTGAGACTACATGATCCATTTTCTCAAGCTTCACTGCCAACTTTTCAGACTTACACACTTGGCTTTTTCAATTTGTTCCAATACTTCCTTCCTTTCCTTGTGGTCTAGCTCTTTTCTGTTCCTACTTCAGTTGTGGGGCTGGCTGTGTCTTGCTCAAGCTTGTCGCAAATGCACGCACACACACACACATACACACTCACACACACATACACGCACACACACACACACGCACACACACACATACACACATACACACACACACACACACACACACTTGAGGTGCTTTGAAGTGGAAAAGGCCCGGAGCTCTGTACCTTCTCTTCATCATTCACCCTCCACAACACAAACATTATGGTGCAAACCCGGCCAATCAGAAAGCACGAAGGCAGAGGAGTGGAGCGGGCTAATCTTTTATAATGAGGCTAGTCAAAACAAGCTTTAATTCTTACCTTTTTCATGTATCGTATTGTTTTTGCTGTCCTGTATTTATTTATTTAGTGTCACTATGTCAGACTTACATTTGCTCATGGTGGGAGACGGAATATGCTGGGCCTGAAGCGGCAGTGACCATCTTAAATGCGAAGCCAGGACCGTATCTAGTGCACTTAGCAGAACCCACTTATGGCTTTCATGCCTCAAGATGAGAGTGTGTGAACAAGTCTAAACCATCCGCTGGGGTAATGGAAGCATCAGAAAGTTACCACCCCACGTACCATCACAGGAGAGGACTAGTAAAGCCTGCACACGTTTGTACTGCAGGTCGTTTAAGTATATATCTAACTTCTTACACATTTTAGAAATGCATATTTGAGTACCACTAGTTTAAACCTAAACCAGGAACTGACTGAAGACTATGATCAAAACCCGTCGTCTCACACACAAAAATAGTTTGATGACATGGTGAAACCCAAATATATTCTACATTCTATACAATTAGCTCCTATGATTTTTAATGTAATACACAACCTGCAGAAAATAAGTAAAAACATTGGTTATATAAAAGACTGATCTAGACATTTTTTAGACCTGTGCATACAATCTCACAAAATGTCCTCAAACAACTTCCTCCAGCAGCTCCAGCAGCTATTTTTTCAAATGAATGAAAATAATAATCACTTCGCAAAACATTATTAAATGCATTTCTAGTCACAAAAGAGCATAATATATTGCATGAGTCTTAGCAAAATATTACACAATTTGAAAAATGAAAGATAAAAGGCCTTTAGGTTGAACTGAATAACATTCTCCATCTCACTTCAAAGTATTCACTCTTTCCCTCTCTCTCCTCTCTCTGTACTGTATACTCAAAGTATCTTAAGTAACCCAACTCACGGCCAATCACAGCCTCTCACATGGCCACAGACACTTCATTTGCATAATCCAAATCCAGCTCAGGACAGTCTTGACCGAAGGTGAGTCACATTGGCTCACAAATCTCCCTGACTGAGAGAAGTAATAAGAAAAACTTCAGTCACTATGTGGACCTGAAGATAGAAGGACATGAAAGCACCAAAAGGGGGTTTCTCTCATCATAAATCAAGGAGTTTAAGTATAGAGTGTCACATTGACAGGGAACTTTGGGGAACTGGAAAACCTGTTTTAATAATAAGAGTGTACGTTCATTTTAAACTTTTCAAAGCACGTAGAAAAGAGCAATAACTTAACTGTAGTGAGTTTTAAAGTTTAGGATTTTAGTGCAACTTAAAGAATCAATGTTTGATGGACGTGTTTATGTTACAAAACATGTCTCCATTTCCGACATAAACAATAACAACGATCAGAAGTATCAGCACTATACACCAACCAAACCCAAATTGGACTGTTCCTTCGATGTCATATAAGATGCTTGTCTCGTTTTGTTTCAGGAGGCTTAAAGATAATTTGTTTTACATGTTGATAAAACCTAAAATGACAATGCAGATGTCAGGTGCTGTCTGTTCAAAGAGTAGGCCTAGTGCAGCGGACTCGCTCCAGTATACCTGCCTATAATTAGGCCCTTCACTTCCCCGCTCCACCGAGCCCGGGCTCTGATTGATGAAAACACAGCGGCAGACATGGTGGCGGGGTATTTGCGGTATCACTGGAGCGGGTCACACGTTAATGTGACAAACAGCACAAGCACGGGCCCCATGACGCGTCGCTGACACAAGGAGAGATCGAGACGCATGATCACAGAGCAATGTGGATGACAACAGGGAGCTTGTGCTCCAATCCAAACACGCAGCCACTCGGTTATTCTACTCACATCTCTGAATTTGTCCCATCTCTCCGACAGCCATTTATCATCCAAAAAATTCCCGTTGTCTGAACGAGCAGAGACGTGTCCAAAGGCGACGGCGCACAAGCACAGCACGGCGACGCTCAGCATCTGCGGACACAACAACAGAGGGTGATCGGACATGGATCAGGCTGTAGGACACGGCTCTAGCGGGAAAGCAGCTCATGAAGGGGCTTCTCTAACAGCGACACAGCTCTACACCTTACATAGAACAGACCAGTTGAACAAACAGCATGTTGTCCTACCTTGTCGCATCAAATTCTCCCAAGACTCGATGCTCACTGCTGCTTTCTGTATCTAGTGTTCCAGCAGCGCGCTCTCTCCTCTTTCTCTCCTCTCTCTCTTTCCGCACAACGTGAGCGCGCGTCCCACTGCGCGCGCGTTCCCGCTACCTAAGCCCTGGCGCTCTTTATTTACTATTACACAGATACTATGAGTCAGAACGATAATAAAAACATTTTTCATTGCGAAGTCACAAACCAGGAATTTGCTGTGGTGTACGGTGCTACTATAATATAACATAATTAATAACATAGTTTAATAGACATTAAACAGTGAAAATTATCAGTGAGTGTCCGTGAGGTATAATATTATAAGGTGACAAAAGTATAAAGTGACAGTTGTAATGGGCCAGGATCTAGTGACACGTTATGAAGAGTTCATGAGTCCAACTGCAGAGGACAAACACTTACCCCCCCCTGCCTGAGGGGAGGACTCGAATTGTCCTTGTGTGGTCTTTCTGAAATCCACAATCTTCTTCTGGAGGTTCATCTCACCAACCGGTCCACCTCCCTCTTGTAGGCAGCCTCATTGTTTGTCAGAGATGGGTCCAATGTGGTCCATGAACGTGATTCAGAGTCATGGCTGCAGTGCAGTGGTTGTGCACAGGGAGAACATGGGAGAAAGAACATGGGAGCTCCTGTGTTTGTAATATGAATATCCAAGATGTTCTTTCCCAGACGCACGTTATATACACTGATGATGTCAGGTGATCCCTACAGGTGGGTTGGGCAGGTTGAGCTGCGAGATCTTGTTCTCGAGCAGGGATGGCAGGGTGGGTATAACTGAAGTCAGCAAACTTGACCCTGGCATAGGTTTGCAGATTGAAGTGGAGGGCCAGGTTTATGGCAGATTTGCTGGCTTTGTGGGCAAACGGCAGGGGGTCCAGGAGGGGGGAAGTGATGGTTTGAGGTGGGAGAGGACCAGGTGCTCAAACGATTTCATGAACAGGATGTTGTTACTATTATTACATTATATTTGGGGTATGACTCTACAAGCTTGGCACAGGTCAACACAGCTCAGTGCAGACTGAAGGCTGAATGTGTCCTCCACTTTTCTTCTTGCTGATTTATTTCAACACTGAAAATCTATTCACCACAAATTTGTGTTGTGCATGACCACTATTGGTCTTGGTAACTTTGCAGTGGTGCCGTACTTTTTCTATTTTAAACCTTTATTTATACGGAGAAATAATTAGACACAGGATGGCCTTATTTAATGGTGAGAGAAAGATGTGAGTACTCAGTAGTCATTCAGACATTTTCAAGAGCTATTTAACACTCTCAGTGCTATGAATGCTGGGGGACACCCACTTTTCAGTTTGTGATTTTTTTCCACATTCCAACATTTTGTAATGTATATTTTGATTTGAGTTTATCAATTCCAATTTCTTTTAAAAGTCTTCACAGTAAAAAAAAGAAATACATATACATGGGTGGATGAGTGAATAGCACTCTCGCCTCTCAGCAAGAAGGTCCTGGGTTCGAATCCCGGTCGGAGCAGGGTCTTTCTGAGTGGAGTTTGTATGTTCTCCCCGTGCCTGCGTAGGTTTCCTCCGGGTACTCCGGTTTCCTCCGGGTACTCCGGTTTCCTCCGGGTACTCCGGTTTCCCCACCACTAAAAACATGCTCACTAGGTTAAAATCCTCCAGCTTCGGTAGTCCTGACCAAGCCAAGCATCAACATCTGGAGATGGGTTCCCGG
>JAPMNZ010920616.1:0-12542 GCA_029875035.1 Pomatoschistus microps
TGTCAGTCAATCAGGCCCCTGTAATTTATTGAACACTCAATTAGAGTATATTTTCTAATCTGCAGCGCCTTGATAAATAATCAATACCCCCGGGAATATTACCCAATTATGATTGCAAGCATAAAGATATTATATATATTTTTCTGTGATAAAACAACAACACAAAGTTGCAGACAATGGCACAGTTTCCTTCTTCTCATATTATGGCCAGTGTAACGGTAGAGATTACTTTCACCTGCTCAGATTGCGTTGCACATTGAAGTGTGTGTTGTTTTTCACATTATGGAGGTGTTGGGGCTTATAGGTTTGGACAAAGGACATAGGTTTGTTTCTTGTTTGTTCATAGATTTTTTTCTGAACAAAGGGCGGTTATTATTTGATTGAAACAGAATATATTTTTTACAGTTTGTTTTATTTTCATGAATTATTACTAATTGCTTTTGGGTTCATTGTTTAGAGTTTGTTTTACGTGAGGTAAAACATGCCACGGTAGCACATTGGCCAATAACATTTTAAGATTTTCAGCCATGACCGCCACAGTTTGAGAACCGCTGGTTTTAGAAATGGAACTGCACCTTTTTCCTGTCTGTGCTCTAGGTATGCTTTTCTAGTTGTTATTTTCTAAATATTTTGATCAGTGTTTTAACTGTTGGTCAAGGTTAGGGCAATGCAACACTGACATTTTACCAACTGTGGGGCGAATAAAGGTTTTTTTCTAGAATGTTTTTTTCCAAAATGACAGCTTTTGTTATGTGCATTCCATTGTGTTGAATTGTACGGGCCTATATAGATGATCGAGTAAGCCTCCAGACATACCGAAAAGGCAAATATAGTTTTGTAGAAGTGAGTGGAGTGGTTGTGGTCTTCTCACACCGGGTGAAAATATAGCCCCAGGCTGGCCTGCTGAGCGAGCTGTAAAGTCTCTCTTTTCACGAGTCAGGTGAGTTTACAGAGCGGAGAGTGGGGAGATGGCAGGCTCAGAGAAGACTCCTGCAGCTCTGTGCTATAACCTTTAATGTTCACTGTTTTATGCACATGAAAAAGGCTCACGTTAATGACTCGTAAACCCTCTCAAAAAGCTCTTTGCTCCAGGCGCGTAGTCAATGTCATCCTGCTAGCAAAGTCGTGAAATACATGTTTAACACCTGACAGCAATTTGCCCGCGCACACATCCACTGCACAGAGCCATAAACACAGCCAAATATAGCTGCTCAGATATCATCTTCAAGTTCCTCGAAGACTTTGGTATTCAATGTTTCACAGCTTCTTCTCAGGTCCTCGCTCTCTCCATCTCAAGTTGCACTGCCAGTCTTTACGGTTACATTGCAAGCATTCAAACCCTCCTACGGATGTCATATGGAGCCTGCCTTTTTAAACAATGTTGACAACATCTTAAAAAAACTATAGATTCCATCAACCTCAATATAAACACCGGACAGGATCAGGGGCATGGCTGAACTGATGCAAATTACATTCATTCACTAGCATGTATTTCCATACAAACACTTATATAAGTGGTTGTTATTTTGGTTATGTTGTATACAAAACCAAGTTTTCTCAATATAGTGTTTGGGAATATGTGGGAATTGGTGCAGGTTGAGATCTGCACTCTATTGTTATACTACTTTGCAAAATTCTATGGTTTTGCTCCACATTGTGTCTCCTGCAACATAAAATTATATTGGAAATTGTACGGTTGGTAAACAAAAAGAAGCATACAGTGACTTAGGAGTCAATATTATTATCCAAAACACCAGAACCAAATGTCTTCAATTCTTCAATCCTTATTATAATAAAATGTTTGAGTGTAGTCGCATTGAGGCTGTTTCATCACGGAGGTGTACACTCCCGCAGCATGTGTTTATTGTCTCTAATGTTGAATTACCTCCACATGTTCTTGTACCAGAGTTTGTAAAGTGGTGCCATTAATTGCTGTCACAGAACCCACCTCTCAGAGCAGTGACCCCCCAGCCACACATCCGGCCATGGCCTCTGTTGTGGTCCCACTGTTTGATCTCTTTCCAGGGTCCCCAACACAGAACACATGTCTAGTCTTGATATGTTTACAAAACAACATTCAAAATCGATGAGCGTCATCAACGTCAAAGCACAGTGGCGTGTGCAACATGAAAAGCACTTAAATCTATCGTACAAAACATCTTCCATGAAAAGAGATGCTCATCATTGTCACAGACTAAGAGGAAGACAAATCTATTGTTTTCACAGGACTGTTGGCATCTGCCTGTTGTCTCAAGACCTTGTTTTGTGTCCACAGCTTTGTCATATACATTGCTCTAGTCTGGAAGTCACCATACTGCTCTGAACACACAATATTTCTGGTAAGCAGCACGAGGCTTTCAGTGTGACGCATAGACCTAGAGTTGGTCTCTCATTGGCTCAAAACGAGGGTGTGTTTCCAGTTTCAGCTTAAAAACAGACTGAATGTGCAGGAGATTCCAGTCTGCGGTATAGGCGCTCCTGGCAGCCTCCCAAGTGTCCATTTGTGCCCAGACGCAGGCCATGTCCGCTACGCCTCCTCGAGAGACTCAATTGCAAATCCACTGGATTTGCTGCATTGCCTTTTCCCTTCATGCACATGGGCAGCCTGTCTGCGGCACAGAGGCTGCATCCATTTTTATTGAAATGATTAGAAAGATAAATGCGAAGAAAGAAACAATAATTCCACGTAAAGTGATTGGCTATAGGCTACTCCACAGAGATTGTTTTTCAAATTTAAATTTGAAAATATATCTCTCGGCCAGTTCCCTTTTCTAAGCCAGCAAGGCACATACAAGTCCACTCCACTGACTCAAACCACAATTTAAATGATAGATATTGCAGGCTTGAAGTAATAATTATATATATTTAGAGCTTTAAGAGGTCGTTATTTTGGTGAGGTTGTATACAAAGCCAAGTGTTGCTCTTTCTTGAGCTTTCAGCAATGCTCTCAATATAGTCTCAAGAGACAGGCGAATAGTGAGGGGAATGTGCAGTGAGCCTAGAAAGTATTATTATGGTAATTATAAGTTTATTTGGTTCTATAGACTAGATTTGACAGTTGCAGTTGTTACAATGCACGAGTTAGTGTCTGTCTTGTCAGTTCATTATCAGCTGTTATTGACAGATTTGTTTTCTTTGTTTTCTGTTTTTGGTCAGGACTGATAGGGTCAAGGCCTATTTTTGGATTCTCTGTTCTATGACCTGTTATCAAATAAAAAGTGGGATAAAGCATGAGTGGGACCCCTAGAGGCCTCTATCACAACCACTGATCTCCATGGGGCTCTGCTGCAGTTGGCAAGTTCAGCCAATCAGCACTTCATGACCCAACCACTACTTATCACCCCTTTACACACCCGGCTTATTTTCTCTAAACTCTAACTGGAAAAAGAAAATTCAAACTGATCCTGTTTTAGGACCCTTTGGAATACAAAACAAATGACTGAAGCTGATGCCCTGTGTTTGTCCTCTGGTTACTCTTTTTGTTCTGTTATAAGTATTGACTGTAATGACTAGCTGCTGGGTTTTAACAATCTCTCTTTTAAAATTGAACTAAACTTGAGATTTAGGTTGTAATAAAGCAAAAGAAAAGTCCCATTTAAAATCTTTCTAAAGTCCAATTTGGCACTTGTTTGAGCAAGGCTAGTATCTCATTAGTGCTTTGAAGAAGTGATTTGAAATAAGTAAAAATGTTTGAATAATAGGAAAAATATTTTTAATTGGATCTTTCATGCTTTCAGTAGATCTATAGGCCCAGTCTCCTTGGACTTTATTGATGATTAGACACTTAAGTCTTTCCAAATTGCAAGATCAAGTCTGATTCCCCAATCCCTAGTCCATGGTTTGTGAAATAATAAGAGGACTGTGTTATAATCAACGTGTGACATTCACATGAGCACAACTATAACAGCTGGGAGGAGAACAACTGAAGAACAAGGTGAGTCACAGCAAAACTAGTTGACTTAAGTTAGTTTTATAAAATAGGGCACCTGGCGTTCAAAAAAAAAAGAATGTAACAATAGCATACAATCCATGTAGCTTTTTCCTCGCCTTGGTTCTTTGTAGTATGCAGTATATTGAATCAGATTGTTCAGACAGAAATGTGAAAAAGGCATCCACCCACACTCAGCCCAAAGCGTCAAATAGTGACTCACGAGGCTTTTTGTGAAAAAAAGTGTGAAAAATATAACAAAAAGGCAGCATGTTGTGGCCTGATTTTGTTGACCCCCTCTGTTGGTACAAAGTGTATAAGTTATATAAAAAAAAAGTTCCCCAACTTTAAAAAAAAATAAAAATTACAAAAAATTATAAAAAACCTTGTATAGTTTTGGTCAGAACGGCAACTTTCACTGGACACTCCCCTAAAACCTTGGACTTAGATGTCAGCATCTCTGATTGGTTCTGCAGTCCCGGCCGACAACACCTGCTTAACTCCTTCATCCAAATTGACACCCAGGGGTCGGTGAGAAATATAGGCAGCATCCCTCCACGGCGTGTGCGCACTCCGTCAGTCCTACAGCTGGCCAATAGAAGACACCAGAGCCCAGCGCACCACACACGCAGCAGACCGGGGATCCTTGCCTTGGCGACACAGAGCAGCAGAAGACGCAATGTTTGTGAAAGTGGCCGCGGCGCTGCTGGTTCTGTCTGTGCTGGAGCAAGTAGTGCCTTCGGATAGTACGGACATTCACAGTCATGATACCCCCCCAGAGAAGCCGGCGAACCAGAAAGGACGCATGTCTTTGCAAAACACAGGTGAGCGCACGAGTGGTGGACAAAATCATGCTTTATTTTTTATTTTTTACATCCAATCAAAAAAACAAAAATCTTCTTGAAGGGCTTGCACATCTGCGCGGGTTTTGATCGGACACGTGTTAGTGGAATGCATATAGAGAACGTCTTTGCATGACGCTTGGTTCTCTTTAGATGACTTAGAAATGATCTTGTAACGAAACGGACAGAAATCTAATAGATGAGTAAACTATTAATGCAATGGGACTGGTATAGTGATATACGTCGATGCGTGATGCGCCTATGGATGCGTGCGTAATTGGGGATATGGTTAACTCAAGGTCTTACAGAAGGTGGTGTATAGCCAGTGTTTTAGCAGGTTAGTGAATGCCCAAAGCAAGATCACCAATTGAAGAAGTCCTATTATGTCATCCAACTGAATCCACCCGTCTAGTGTGTAATTATTATGATTATGATGATTATTAGCCTATCCGTGTTATTATTATTATCATTAGTGCTGCTGCTGTTGCTGTTGTTGTTATTATTAGGTATATAGGGCGGGTTTCACAGCACAGGAGCTGATAACACCACTGTGTAATTCAATGCACGTTGCAGCCGAGGCTCGTACGATCCAAGCACATTCTCCTGATGCCAAAACAAGCACTGCTGACAGCCGCTCACTTTCCTGCGCACTTAAGTTCAACTCCTACAAATCCCAAGTCTTCCCCCTCCCCCTGAACGCAGCCACGCTCCCAACACCGCCACTAAACAGAGCTTTCTTTGTTGACAATATTTGTAATAACTTTCTATGTTCGTCTTTGCTGCGGTCTCCAGACGCCTTGACTCAACTGGTGGTAAAAAGAAAAAAAAAAGAGCAGTTCTCACGCCCATCACTTAAGCTATCAGCTCCGAGACAAATCACGCGTGTAATTATGTTTTACGTAGGTCAACAGTTTGCCTTCTCGCTGCCAAACTGTAACTCCATATGACGTCTTGGCGTGGCACGCATTTTTCCATATTAAATTGGAAATAAAAGAGCCATTAAAATGATTGCATTCATTCCGCAACATTTGTTTCTCTTGCTTGTAATCTCATAACGTCTAATTATATATGTAACTTATAGTCTAAGACAGCAATTTGAGGTTACTTGACTTTCTTCTTGTAATTTATGTCCTTAGTCATTTGCTTTTGACTGCCATGGCATAAGTAGACGGAGGGAAGCAACCTGGGGCTAGATTGCAATGTGCACAACCTAGCATTATGCATTTACTTGGCCTACCCCAATGATTCGTGATTAACCTAAAACCATGTTACACATTTAGCCCTTTGATGATGCAAGCCAATAAATGTCACATAAGACACTTGTTGATGCCTGCTGACTTTATAATTGTGCAAATGTTTTTAAGTATCTGCAATGCACCATCTCATGCAAGCTGGTGCAGATGGAGTTTGCTGCACAATGACACAGTGATATCTCGGCGATTTCGTCATCAGACGCGCCTCTCGCATAATCAAAATATTGTCAAAATAATGTCAACCACAAATTGTCCACTGCATGAGCGCTATAGGAGCCATACGCTGAAAAGGAGGCATTAAGGGGTAGCCACCGATTAGCTCTCACGATCATATCAACAACAATATGCTCAATTCTAACTTGTGCTCTGTGTTTTTTTGTGAATCCAGCTGAGATCCAGCATTGCCTTGTGAACGCAGGGGATGTGGGCTGTGGTGTGTTCGAGTGCTTTGAGAACAATTCCTGTGAGATCCGGGGTCTCCAGGAAATCTGCATGACGTTCCTACACAATGCTGGCAAATTTGACTCTCAGGTATAAAACTCTTTTGTTTCGCTGCAGGCCACATACTTATCTCTGCTCCACTGCACTCAAGAGCACATTAGCTTAATATGATTACTTTCACATGCCTCAAGTGGTGGAAGTTTTCTCAGATTTGTAAACTGTAATTTATTTTCATCTCTGGGGAACGACTGCTTCCCCTTCAGTAGACGGGGCATGTACAGTTGGGATAGGGGGATCAGGAGGAGCCAGCTGGCATGGGGCCCTGTCCGCTCCTTTTTCATACACAGTGGAGAGTGCAATAGTGCCAAGCCAGGCCTGACTGGGGTCTTAATATGTCTATAGGGTCACATATAGGAACTCACATATTTTGGCAGATTATGTGGACCACAAGAATGACACGGTTGACTGCTATTCTCATGCATTTTAATCACCACATTAAAAAAGCATAGTCACACTTTCATATCACATACCACACTGATCCTTAACAATATGTTATGTTAAAGCTGGACTATCCGACTTTCAAACTACAAAAAATATCACGACTTCCTGGCTCTATAACAGTTTGGTTCTATCACTGGTTTTTGCATGTATTTTTTGCTACATGACAGATACGCTTCTTAATACAGAAGAGAGGACCAAGCCAATCAGCTCTCAGCCCAAAGAACAACATTTGCTGGGCTCTTTCTTACAAATATTCAAAATATAACATGTTTTCTAACAAGACAGAATGTTGTGGTCTAATTTGTTACAATGCCCTTTCTGTTGGGACAACCAGCATGTATTATTAAAGGAAAAATGGTACCCCAGCTTTAAATGTTATTTGTTCTCAACAAATTTAGGTTTGTGCTTACCTTTTTTTGTAGTGTAGGGATATTTTAATTCATGTTTTGACCCCAAATCCAATTATTGGAGACCCTCCTCCTTATACTGGTGAAAGATGATAGCCCACTCTGGATTAGCTATTGTTGTCTCGTTCATTTAGATTTGTAAATTAGATTTTGTGATTTGTTTTAAAATGACTTTTCTTGGATCCTGCTGAACATATCTAACAGTAACAGTGTTTCTCTATAACACTAGTTTTACTCCTGCTCCTTCTGGTGGTACATGCATTCATCTGCAGTTAAATTAATTTCACATTACTTTGAAACACAAATATTGTCGTCGAACGGAAGAAATAGTTTTGCACTGATTTAGACCCATGAAAGTCCTGTTTCAGACATGATTTGGACATGGTGTACTCGCAAGGCCAAATATTTAGATATGGTGATACTCGGGAGGTCAAGATGGTACTTTATTTGAAATGTTTGACAACCACTGTTCTCGTAGCCTTGTGCACACTTGTTTTGTGCCTGTTTCGGGTTAAGGTTAAGACTAACCCGTCTTCTATGTGTCCACTCTAATACTGTCTGTGCCAGAACAAATACTACTTACGGAAATTGTAATGTAATGTTTGTTATCTATATTTTATTCAGGGTAAATCCTTTATCAAAGACGCTCTCAAATGCATGGCTCATGGGCTCCGGCACAAGTTCAGCTGCATCAGTCGTAAGTGTGCTTCCATTAAGGAGATGGTGTTTCAGCTGCAGAAGGAATGCTACATCAAACACAACCTGTGCTCTGCCGCTAAGGAGAACGTGGCCGTTATGGTGGAAATGATCCACTTCCAAGACCTGTTTCCCAAAGGGTGAGTTCTATGAGACGTTTGGTGCTATTGGGGCTAAATAATACTTATCACCCACATATGAGAACTCTGCTCATGTTGAATGTTAGTATAAACTTTTTTTATATTTGTACTTTTTCATATAATGTTAATAGCCTGTCTTTCATTCATGGCTGGGTGATGGATTAATCATAAAATTATGATCTTTATCCAAGTACTGAATTGGAATGTGGTGCTGCAAAGTTGTCTGATGAGTTCTGAATGGTCAACTGATGACCTAACTATAAGTAGAGTCCACCAGAGTGTAATCTAATCTCAGTATAATTACAGCTGTTCTGCAGACATCCACAGCTGAGCAGGAGGAATATTAGTCATCCACTACACATATCTGGAAGAGTGACAAATAGAAATCCATGTTGAAATAAAGCTGTAAAAAGCCAAGCCACATCCCACTCATGGAAGAAGGCTATGGTCAGGTGACTAGAGATCATAATGGAACCCTGGCCTAAATGCAACATAGTTTAGCAATGTTTATCTTGTGTTGTTCTTCTATATCAGACAAAACATAACAATGTAATTTCCTTGACATGCTTCAGCGCTAACTTCTGTCTTGCTTGTCACACATGACTTGCCTTATCAGCTGTTCTTCCCAGGCGCCGTCAACCCCTGGCTGAGGGCCAGATTAAACTGTTTAACCCTGCTTCCTCTTTTATTATATTATATTCACCTTTGATCACTAAAGGGCTTGCTCTGAGTCACTGTTGTTTACCTTTCTTGCACCTCTTCCATGTATAGACATTGCATGGATTAGCTGTTGATCTGATCTGATCTGAGTTACTGTTTTGTGTTCAGCCCTTATGTGGAGCTGGTGAACATCCTCCTGAGCTGTGGGGAGGAGGTGAAGGAGGCATTAACCCGCAGCGTACGGCTCCAGTGTGAGCAGAACTGGGGAGCTCTGTGTGATAGCCTCAGCCTGTGTTCTTCTATGGCCCCATCCCCGGCCATCGTCTCAGCCACCGAGCACCGCCACACTGTACCCCAGCCTAACCCTGAACCAGAGCTCCCCAAGCCTCCCAGACAAGGTGACAACAGGGACAAGCCCAGTAAAACGGGGTTCAGCGCTCACCCTCGCAACCGCAGTGGACCCAGGCAAGCCCATGGCCCGGAGGTAGCGCTAGTGGCCGAGCAGGAAGCTGCAGAGGCCACTGACATCAGGAGGTGAAATGAAAAAACAAAAAAATGAACTTGAAGATTACTTATTAACACATTTAAACACACGACACCAAGAGACTGAGCAGAAGAAAGTCCGGCTTTCCTGTTCATATTCCACCTTCTCCAGTCATTCCAGTGCTCCACTCGGTAAACTTGCAGGGTAATTGTGGTTTAGCTCTTATGCCAGAATAGGCCACAGTTTTTATTGAAAGAATAGTAGTTGTCATTAGCTTGATTATTTCATACTATTTTAGCTCTAATACAGCATTTCTCAAGTCCTACTTACAGTAAGATTTGAATATATTTGTATTATTTATTTAAATCTTTATGCAATGTTGAATTATCAACATGTACATAGGAAAATCTATATTTATATCTATCCATGTATAAATATAGTATCAATATGCAATTCTGATATTTGACATATTATGGTGTGCTGTCTGTTATCTTCTCAAAGTTTTGCACCACACATTACTATGTATATTACATACAAAATGTTATTTCAAAGTGGGAATGTGTATTCTAGTTACTTGATAATATTGACAAATCATACAGGTTTCACGTCCAGTTCTGGCACATATGAAATGTAGTTCATAGAGGCTTCAATGCCAAAAAATAATTGTGCTTTGGAATGTGTAAGCCCACTCTAAACACTTGTATGATATTTAATAGTGGGCAATCATTGGCTTTTAGTCTGCAGTCGACTCCTCTCACTGTTGGATAGGGTATAGGAGACATTTGCACCAATTCCATTCAAGACTTTAATTTGTTTTTTTTAATGCTTTTGGGGAATTCCTGCATCAGCTATCTCTAATAATAGCACAAGACTTGATACTCAGCTCTAAATCAATGTGCCTAAAACCTGTTATTGTCCACAGTGTCTTTGTGAATGGATGATATTGTGTAACAAGAAGGTTTTAAAGCTGTTTAACCATTGTAAAGCTATTTTCATTCATGTTGAGCCACAAAAGTCTTAGATGTTGCTTGATGATTGTCAAATGATTCGCACTGCTGCAGGTTTAGGTTTTATGCTACGAACCACCTTTAAAGCACAATGTGCACAATCAGATCAGATCCACCACCCCCTATGTGCTTTTACTGTATGTATTTCATGCCTACAATTGTTACTTATCCATGAGTGAAAGATTCAGTGAAAGATTGTGAGATCAAAAGCCATGAATTGGTTGTTTTCCGATTCTTGAATGTGATGATGTCACACCTGCACATGGGGGACTAGAGGGACTTTTCCTTCTGATTATATTGTATGTTTAGAGTTTCAGTTACACAATAATACGCCAAAAATATTCCCAATAACATTATTAATTTGACCTGCCCCCCATGTCTATGAAGTATAATCGGTGAATAGACTGTTAATACACAAACCCATTCATTTGAACCACAAGCATTTGCTTTTTAGTCACTCGCCTCAAGAGTACGTACCAAGTAAGCACCCAGAAATTGTGTTAAGTCCGCACTTGGCGCTCTGCTGCTGTTATTCTAAATGTTATATTTACAGAGGCCACTAGAGAATTCCTCTGGCCCCAAGCCAAGAGCCTGCAGCGCCAAACTCAGGGGAACGCAGAATGTTGTTACAACTTTTATCATGTCACCCCCTGACAATTTTCGGATGTCCTTGCCCCAAGCTTCTCCTCCTTTCAGGCCAGTCACAACCTTTAGCTGTGAAGTGTCTGAACACACCATATAGAAAGTTCAAAGAGCAACATTCATTCTTCTTTTGTATTTGTTATTGCTTATTTTCTGGTTTATAGTGGAATGATGTAAGGCATATTTGTTTCAATGTCAAGTATTATAAGCTCAGAGGGGTGCAATCATCAGTGAGACTTTTTGTTTTGTCTTTTTTTATTCTTTTGTGGAAGCTGGAATTCTTGTGACATCCCAGCATAAAACATAAGCTAATCCTAACGAGAATGTACTGTACGTATGCAAAGTTGATTTGTCATGATATGGCTTTTTGTAATTATGTAGTAGCTTGAATTGCTCTTCTCTATGTTATCAGAGGACAATAAACTAACAACTCTAATTGTTACTGTACTATCATCAAAACATACATTATAGCTCTACTGGGTTTAGCGTTCACCAAGGGGATCCTTTTAGGTACCTTTACTGATGTCATCTTGTTACCATTAAAATATTTTGTCTCACTTTTGTGCAGATGTTTATTCTAGTAAGGATTCATTTACAGTATATTTCAGATCATTTTTACAATATTCCACCACCAAAAATCCACCTCTATTAATTACATCAGAGGGGAAAGCTAATACCAAAATATCGTTAGTTTTCCACATATTAAAGCTGGGTTATGTGACTTTTTGCTTCTTAAATAATACGTGCAGAAAGTGTTTATAAGCTGCCTTCATGCTGTCTTTGTCTTAAAATCAAACATTATGCAAAGAACCCTGTGAGTCACTATTTGAGGTTTTGGGCTGAGAGCTAATTGATCACTTCTGTTTGTAACTTTTATATCTGAGAAAGGTGATCTTAAATTGACAAAAAAATGCATGAATGTGAAAATTAGATATAGGAACATATTTTTTTGCAAGAATTATGTACGAGTTCGATGGATTGAATTACAAAGTTTGATTTTGTTTGGTCTTAAAGTTAGGTGCCCCGCTTTAAGAATATAACTACACTTTCCTATATGAGACAAAAAAGGCAGTAGAATGAAAGTCTGAAACCAGCCTAGAGCAGGTTCGACAGTTAGACAGTGAAACGTCTCAAGTGAACACATAGGTTAAAGGACACCCTGGTTTCAGCTGTCTGACTGCAGAATCCACCTGACTCTGAAAAAATGAGCTAACGTTTCACACTCTAGAAATATGACTGCATTCAAGACCAGGACGTCATGGGCGCGTGAGGCTGGAGGTCCAGAGGTTACTTTTTATGACATGTCCTGACCTGAGGGAAATGGCAAGCAACCGGGGGCCCTAAGCAAAGTTCGAGGCCTTCCATATATCGTTTTTTTGTCGTATAACAGCAATATGTGTGTGAATGTATAGGGATTATTATATTTAGCCTGCATTTGGTAAATGTAGCAATATGGGCTGATGTGAAAAATGCATTGAGATTAGACATACAGTTCCTCATTTTGTCATGTTTACAACCATAAACATCATCATATATATATA
>JAPMNZ010920638.1:0-15959 GCA_029875035.1 Pomatoschistus microps
CTTCTATATTTCAGAATAAAAGTTACATAGAAACTCTAAGATAGTGACTTTAAATTGTATCAGAGAGCGAATGAACATGTGCGTCTGCATGTTGATTTGCTTGTGCCTATCTTGGCAGCGTTAAAACACAATTTTACTATTATAATGTTGCATGTCCAAATACGCAGAATAGACATGACGACAACAAAAAATGATTCATTTTCACAGAGCCTTTACCACTACGCTCTGGTTGTTCATGTTTAATGTGGTTTTGAGAGGTCAGTCTGTCTTGTCCATCTGGGCTGAGTGTGCCTCGTCAATTATACATGCAACAAGCGCTTCTGCCAGAGAACAGAGCCAACGTGTTATAGTCAATATTTTCCGCATCATTCTTTATTGATTTCTCCACTATCCGCTCACATTAAGCTTTTATTTAAGTGCCACTCCGTTTGCATCCAAATTTGTTCCAGTGTGGTGCCAAAAGAGCTGTTGTTGGGGCTTTCCATCTGTCACATGGGACAGGGCAGATATGTGTGTGTGACTGTGCCATGAAAAGAGGAACAAACACCTTTTAGGCCTGTTCATGTCATATCTGTTTGTACTAAGGCCTGTATGTCAAATCGCAGCATGACCAGTAAAGATCGGTTTCACGCTTGATATGGGTGGCTGTTTCCGAGTGATAATTTGCTTTAATTAGCAAATCTTGTTTGTGGCAATCTTTCTCTGTACATTTTGCTCATGGGCCTCAGTTACGAGGTAAGAAGACGTTGTGAGAACATATATCTTTTGCATCCATAAGAACACTGTGTGTGAAATGGATCTGGGATTACATTTCTGAATAGAATCCTTGGATCCATCGCTGGAGCGAGACTAATGCCATTTACTATGACATATATAAATGGGGGAAAGACATGGACAAACTATTCATTCTTTTCAAGTGGATCCTATTTTCTATTCTATTCTATACCACTCACAACATCTGATGAACACCCACTTGTATGTATCAACAATAGAGTTTGAGTCATATGTTGAACAGTAAACATTACGGGTGCAATCTACTGTGTCCTGAAACAGGCGTAAGTCCCGATCTTAGACACTACTCTGAAACTACCAGTAAGTCTTTTCACTGAACACGGTCGAAGGCCTTCTCCAGATCCAAAAAACACATATGGACACTGGACAGTTTGGGCAAGCTGGTCCAGTGTTCCAAGGCCAGGACAAATACCACACTGTTCCTCCTGAATCTGAGATTCAACTATCAGTCGCAGTCTGCTCTCCAGTCTCTTGAAGTATATGATCCATTCTTAAAGACTACCTGGAAGACTATTCCACAGGTAGAGTCCAAGGATTGTCAAGATGGATCTCATCCACTCCCTCGGGCCCCAGCTGCAAATCCATGGTATGACCCAGAACAACTGACCAAACCTGCCTACTGTCTTTAATGAGACATGTTCTGATGGTAGCGGCTGGCACAAACAGAGGTTAGGTCTTTTTGGAAAATAGCGTCCAACACCACTTTTATGCCAATCGGACGAGCACGCTCAACAGCTTTATATTGTGCCAAGATTTTATAAGACATCTGAAACGTCTATAATAGTCAAAACAATTCTAAAACTTATATTTATGTTAATGTTATTACCGAATCAATTACTAAGATAATCTATAGCAGCCCTAGAAGAGAATGAAGTAGAAAGTGGATTACTGTTGAAACATAAAAACAGAATATCTGATTGATACCAACTGTATTTTTCATGTAGAAAAATAACAAACCTGAAATATAGAGTAAAGCTGTCTTCCTTGTATTTGTCAAGAGTACAAATAGTATTTCTTCCTTTCTCTCACCACTGCATCCCACACTGTTTACACGATGGCAAGGTGCTCTCGGAAAAAACAACATTACACATCATGACCTGGGAGATGTGAACGTTGCAATCCAGAGAATGCAAACGCAACAAGACATTGAGAAATAAATCAGCATTATCAAAAATATGGGGTTAAGATTACTGCCTGAATACCACTTTTTACAGATAAAATCATTCACATTTATTTTTATTATTTTTTTCTTTCTAGTTTAGAAAAACATAACACCATTTCACCATAGAGTAGCATTTTTTTTTCTTTTTTTAATTTTGCTAGGGATTCTGCATTCCTCTGTGCTGATAATGTTGGGAGTGGCTGCTTTCATCTATGGCTAAAATGTTTCTCCATTAGAAAGGAAATAGCAAAAATAGTTCCACAGGCAAAGGAAGGAAGGGTACTGACTTAACAAAATGAGCCCTGAAAAAAATTGTACCGTTCATCAATTATCGAACATTAGGCTAATTTGACCTTCCTTAAGTCAACATGTTTAAGTTCAGACATAGTACTTTTTTATAAAACACTGAGATTATGGCTTTGGTGGCTTCAACGCCTTTTTTTCCAAATCTGCCAACAACAAATCTGTCAGACAAGCCCAGATACAGCAGTGTCTTGTGAAGAGCACATCATGACTCCTCTGAGCAGACAGCCTCAAATACATCACTTTGTAGGAGATTCTGATTACAGGTCGAAAATGCACTGGCAAAAGTGATGTTCCAACAAGAGCACACTACAATCCTTTATGAGAGGGCAGAATCACGTTGTCTGATTGCATGAGAGACAGCAGTATGATGAGATTTCTGACTCCTCAAAGAAACAATACAGAGGAGTGGTTCTCAAAGTGCGGAGCTGGACCCCCAGGGAGGGCAGATGACTTCAATGTAAAATTTGAAAACCTTTTTTTCTGTTAAATACTATTTATTTGACATGACATGGATTATAAATAAAAGTAAAATGAAGGTGTTAACATGTTTGGATGCTTCAAATGATTGTAAATTTAAATAAAAGTCAGCACTGGGGGCCGGAGGCTTATTTCAGGCATATTTTGGGTTCCTGACAGATATCTTCGGGAACGGGAACACCTGATATTGAAGTTTAGACTGCTTTATTTTGAGGTGAAAAGCTAATTGAAAACATTTGAAATCTCGACTGTAATCTAAAGTATAATTACAAATTTAAGGCTTTACGACCACTGGTATCCAAGTCAAATACTGTGCGACATCCTAATCATTGCTCCTGTGCATTAGTGCATGTTTAACTTGTACAATCTGCTGTGTTGACATTTCTATCCAGATCACAAAGCCATTCACCAGTCCAGCCAATGAGTCATCGTTCTGGCAACAAAAAGAGTACTCCATTCTTTTGGCATTCACTGTGAAAATTTAGAGACCAAACATTGAAGTTGAACATTTAAATTTTAGCTATTATACTAGGACATCCCTTAAGATAAAAGCAGCAGTTAACAACAGTAAAACACAATAAAATAAGATCAAATCAACCGTGGGGAAATTTCACTAGAAAATGCAATAGCAAAAAGGTTTCTCATAGTCTATATCAATAATAACAAGGAGTTTACCATACAAATGGATGACATAGAGTGACATGATAACATTGAGCAATCTATATATAATTCTGTAGTTTTTTTTTATTTTTTTATTGAAGTAGTTTGCAATGCTCATGTTGTCACAAATCCCTCATTCAGACCTAAACTCATTCATGGGTCCCTCTAGCTTCTTGTTTATCACCCCTGAACCACTCCAAAACTCAGAAACAACCCTTGACTTTATGATAATATAATTACATCGCCTGCTATCAGCCTCTGCCAATTGTGGGTTGTTCCATTGTCGTAACCCAATAATACAAACAAAGACAACTCTGAAAATAAGATCACCTGATGGGAAACTGAGCCAAACTGGAGAATGGAGCTGCATTCAAAACAAAGCCCAAATCCTGATAATGACGATAAATAATATACTACTACCATCATAGCCACGCTTTCTTACGTAAAATTAGATTCATTAATCCTGTACGTCTTGGCTGACCTCATTTAACTCAGATTTGTAAATAGAATCACACTCACCCTTTTGTTGTGGGCTACGGAGTGTGGATTACGTGTTAGTGGATAGCGTAATCTCGGAACTAAAATAGTCATTATTCGCATGTTGTTTCCTGGTATTGGAAAGGTAATATTTGCATGTGTAACGCGTTTCTAGTTGCACTGTAGCATAGTGTTGACGATAGAGGTGTCTTTGTGTGCTAATGACACTATCTGTTCACTTAGTAGAGCGGGAGATCGCGGTAAAAGAAGTTCACCGAGCTCACAAACTAGTGCGAGTGCTTCAGAGGCTCGGGTTATCACTATCCACAATGCACTGGACGTAACAATGAATAAGAGGCCGGGTTAGTAACACTTTCTTACCTTTGCTTGGAGCTCCTCGCACACTGCCGCCTCACGACGTGCTCCAGGGCGCTCCTCCTCCTGTGGCCGTGGATGAGAGCCGGAGAGCCTCCTTTATATTACGTCCCATTTGTGTCGTTCGCGCTTGGTCCGTGTTCAGACCCCGACAGCGAATCGATTTGCATTGACACACGACGCAGAAGCCGAACCCCGCCAATGACAGTCACCCCTCCGCCCCTGACAGCACGGCTGAAGCCTCCGGGAGAAAGTCCGGCTGAGAACCACAGCCATGGAAGCTACTTCTATTTTTCATCATTAAACGCTAAAATATTTATGCGTTTCAGATTCCCATTAAAAGCAACGTTTTGGAGTGTTTTTCCATTCACAAAAGTGTTCCACATTTGTATGCGTTTTTTCGCTTGATAACGTTACAAACTGTAATCAACCAATGGAGGGGCGTGATGAGATATATTGATGATTGTGATGAACTTAACGTTGCAGGAAACAACACATGTTAACTACTAGACCAAAGCATAGTCTGGAAATAGACTTCAGTAAATCTCAGATAAATGGATTTTCTGAATTCAAGGCCAAACTCCAGAGTCTGAATTTTTTTTTTTGAAGTCTTTGTTGCCAGGCAACAGCAGCTGTATGTAAAATCTCAGAATCCACACCATCCAGATAAGTTCATAGAAGACAGTAAAAAAATAAAAAATTAAAGATTATGTGTCCTATAAAAGGGAGACGGGGAAGAGTGTATCAATGGATTGTAATTAAGCATACAGTTCATTAAGTATTCTTCTCTATGCCACATTCATCTGCATGTCTCATAAGTTTGCCATTCAACAACTCATTATTTACACGTTAGTGTCTAAAGGCTGCAACAATAAGTCAAAATAATCTTTATTCCACACATTGTAATTTACTGTCATGTGACGATGTGTAAAATGGACACGTGATCCAAATAAACTTCATTCATTTTACAATTCAGTTTTACTCCACAATTTATTTTTGCTCAAAGATGACAAGAGAACCCTTATTAGAAAACAATGAACAAAATAAATACATCTAATAATAAAAAGAAACAGCCCAATTAGGATACATTTTACGAGGTTAAAACTGTTTTGTGACACAACTTGTTTATCAAAATATCACTACAAATGTCTGGAAAAGTTCAATGGCCTGAATAATATTCACAAATAAGGCAGTATTATTCAGGTATCAGTATTTTTGTTTGAATAATTGTTCCTGTAAAATAATAATGAAACTACTGTATTGTAATAAAAACAATTGCAAATATGTTTTGTGAGCATAGCTTGGAAGTTACAAAAGATCACAGAAAAAAAGCATATACATGTCAGTGGATCAGTCAAAATGATCTTTGGTGAGAACGTAAACATTGCACCAGAAAAAAATGAGATGGATTATATATACAGATAAATAGTTTATATTTGACTGTTTACTGGGCATAACATACATGCAAATTAGTTATGGGGCCTAATTTGTCTTGATGATGTGTTTTTTTTTTACTGTTGACAAGACTGATCTGCAAACTGAATTGCCTTCTGGAAGAACAAAAGTTGTTGGATTGGATTGATTACATCTAACAAATGCAAATTACTGAAGACACATCCCTGTCTGAAAAATAAGTCTGTTTATCAGTTTGTAGACATTATTTCAGTGTAAATTTGAATTACATTTTTGGACTTAAATAAGATAGATCTGTTTAGCTTCATGTGCCTGGAGATGCATAATATTCATAAAATGAAGCAACATATTTGCAAAGTAAAGAATACATTTTAGTGTTTACATGCTTCCAAACCTAAGGCACTTAAGCAGTACAGACCAAATACAGCCTGTTCTTCTGCAGTTCTTCCATTCAAACATCCACCTACACATCCATGTTTTCTCGTTGTGTTTACTGCACTCTACCACTGCTCCCAGCTGAAGTCATCGCTACCTCCGAACACAATGAAAAATCCCAAAATAGTGAGGAAAATTATAGCATTTCCAGTCATTACAAGTCCGCAAGCACCCCATTGAATCTGAAAGAGAAAAAACATGTGTGTACTTTCAAAGGCTGAACATAAAGACATATCAACTGAAATACCTCCTTTCGTAAAGGATGCCAGCAAGATTATATGCAAAGAGGATTATATGGAATTTTATTTCCTCTCATCATACAACTTGGGACTTACAGTAGTGGTGCGGGCAAGTACAATCGGTAGTCCAAAAGCTGACACAACAATGCCAGTGGTGAGGAAATAGGCCAGCTCTCTGCAAGCATTGCTGGTGGAGTCATCATCACTAACACGTCTGGCGATGAATGTCGGGATGGGACTCAGGACGTAAAAAATCAGGACAAATAGAGGCCAGTATACGCTGTGAGAAAAGTGAATGAGTTTTAAAATGGCAGTCCAAAACTTTCAATTCGCAAAAAATTCAAACAAAGCTGAAAAATATATGTTTAGTTGTACATTGATTAAAATGCTCACCCGTATTGCTCCAGTCCACATCCCAAGAGGAGAAACGTCAATCCAATGGCACCGCTGAACGACAATCCAACAAGTGCTGCAAAGAAAACAAAAGTATTTGACCAAAACAATACATTTCAATTCCGTCCATGGCATTCAGCTAAAGTGAATATTTAAATGGGTTGGGAAGGCAGCGTGAATAATGTGAAGAAAACAAAAAGACCACCGCAACAGTACTTCTGAAGTAAGTATCTAAAGAAAGTACAAACAACCTGTAACCTACTCTAAACTAAATATTTAACCGCTGTAAAAAATTACATCAAACTCACCTTTTATCCCAGCCATTGCCTTTTCCCCTGGATTAGTTCAGCTCCTTTGTGTATTGTTTATTAGCACGAATCTTGTAGTCCAACTTCCTGCTTCCGACTTTTTCCCCTATTAGGCGTCACGTGACTTTCTTAAAGACACAGCAGGTCTATTTACTAGTCGAAATATCACTCGATATTAATAGTCAATATTGCGAGGAAAACGTGCTCAACTTTCTGAGTATGTATATTCCGAAAATGACAAAACAATTATACAGTTTGGGAGCAGTCTATGAAGCGACGATGTGCGGTGGGTAAACTCTAAACTCATGTACACGTGGGTTTTATCCATTTACATATATGAAGCCAAGATAAAGTTGATGTTCATGGTTCAGGTTGTGTATGTGTATGTGTGTATAGTGTATGCCTGTTAGGTTTGTTTGAAAATGTCTGCAGGTTTAAAATAATCTTATCTCAAAAATAAATAAAGAAGATGAGTCCACAGCTAAGTTCTATTTTAAGTTCTGTTTGTATTAAAGTTGTATTGTAATGTTTATTTTCTTGTTTAGTGAAGTTGCCTGGTATATGAATTGTGCTATTCATACAGACTTTCCTTTCTTTAAATACTATATATGTAACAAGTTGCTAGCTCACAAACAGTTGCTAGCTCACAAAAAAGTTTTTTTATCACTGGTATTTAAAAAAAAGAAAAAGACAGAATTAGGTCTACTTTGCATTTTTCAATTTTACTAAAGTTATTCATAAACTGCCTTACTGAACCTTATACAGTGTCTCTATTTTGTTTCAGCATTTTGTCAAACCAGGACAATGAGAGAGAACATCAAAGGGCATCAGTGATCACAGGGATGGGCCTGATGGCACTGGCTCCTGATTATGCTGTGAGTGTGTGGGTGGCTGCATGGAAATAAGGTATGGTGTTGGCTTGTTATATGAACGTCTACCTCTCACTGAATGTTTGCTCATAATATGTTGTGCATAATGTATCTCCCGACCCGATTGCCTAAGTTCAATTTCAGGGTGGTTGTGAAATTGTAATTTATCCAAATTAAGGGAGATTGGATGATTCACATTATATTAAAGGCACTGAGGAAGAAAACACCCAGTTATTTCATTCGTAATTAAATTTGTGATGATCATGTGAACATTTTTACCATGCATAGCCTTCAGCTATTAGATACTGATTTTGATCCATATGTGTACTGAATGGTGACAACCAGGGTTAAAACTAATGATAAATTTTATAGAAAAGTAGGATCCAAAACAGAAAATCACAGGAATTAAAAACAAAAGTAAAAAGTTTAATGTTGTACAATTAATATATTTACATTTACATGTTAGCCCAGCAGAAGGAAGTATATCATATGGAAGTGCAGCTCAGTTTGTGAAAAAGATAAACATACAATGGCATTAAATAACACAATCTGTCCAGTATCATGTGATGACTGAAGGACCTGTGCGCTTTGTCCTGATGTGCAGCTGAGAAATCTTCACTGCAATGGTTGCTAGGGGTGACAGCATCACCTGTTCAAAAATGCCAAGGTTAGTGTGCATCACTTTACTCCCATGTTCCACATGTAGTCACATACTTATGGGGCCTGGTGTCTATACTATCTAGATAAGAACACATACAGTATATTTTACATTGAAGTCATTGAAGGATTTTTTTAATATATGATGGTAAGGCACATTTACCAGATTTGACATTTCATTCAAAGCCCAATAATTACCTTTGACTTTGGTGATTATTATACCTTGGCCTGATTACTTCACTACCTGAGTATCTTGGAAAACATCGTGTTGCTCATAGCTGTCGATGTATATTCGAACTGTGGCCCCCTCACTGCTCGTTCCACTGAGTCTGTAGATAATTCGAGAGCCATCAGAGAAAATGATCCTCAACCCCTGAAGAGAAAAGAGGTGTTTTTCAGGACATGATCCCAGTATGTGAAATACTGTTGTAGGTGTCACGATGTTTGGTTCTCTGGCAATTCAGTCACTTTATTTACTAATGGAAATGGATTTATTTTGAAATACTACATTTAAAAAAAAAAACACGTTGATATGATAAATTAATTGAAATGATAACCAAAATACATTATTCAAAGTAATTACATTTAAAGAGGAGCTTAGACAATCCATCAATCCAAAACCTTGGGTTTTTCGACCAAAAACACTTTAAATCGACTCTCAGCTAGCCTTTGAGATATTCTTGTCTTTTTCCCGAGCTGTGTTGGACTGTGGCATGTTTAACTTTCCTAATTGCACTATTTTTTTCATTTATAGACTTTATACAGCTGTTTATTGTGTTTAGTAAAATAAAATAAAATTCCCTTTATCTCATCTTATTAAAGAATCCTGAAAGTGTGAAATTCCCTGTTGCCACATGATGAACTACAACTTTATACACAAAAATCCTCACAATGACACATTGGCGAGTACCTGGTTCCTGGAGATGGTACTGTCGACAGGGTCTGTGTACTCAAAGTTGTCTGCTTTTTCTACCTGAAATATTTTATCTTCTACAGCAAATCTTTGTTTCACAAATGACTTGTCAGTGATCAGTATTTCCAAATCTTCCATCATTTCACAGGCTATATCAATGTCCACGTTCTCATAGTCATATCTGAAGAGAAAACAGCAAAATATGAATTCACAAGCACTTGGTCCAAACTCCAGATACCATCATTTTGGTAATCAATGAATGTCCGTAATTATGACAGATCAAAGGGAGATCTGTTTGATAAAAGGGAGATAAGTTCTGTTCTGTTTGTACTTCTCTGTTTGCGCTGTAACAGTCCCTTTTCTCACTGCACAGGCGCATGCTTTGGATAGTTTGCAAGTTTGTGAATAGTCAAGTTAATGATTATATGGATATCAAATATTATCGTGCTGAAGTAAATATTTAGGAAGCTGCTTTGCTCCAAGACAAGCTCTTCCTCAGCTCAACCTGCCTCCATCACTGACTAATTTAGAATCACTGTGTTCAGGTGAAAACTGCAATGTATTTTTACTTCTTTATTTCAAGTTATAATGTGAAACAAATGTATGATAAACTCATTACATGCAAAAGGTAATGAGTGGGATACAGTATATCAAGCCTTTAATTGTTACAATGTTGATGAATTACTCACAGCTTATGAAAATACCAAAAACAACATTATAAAAAATTACAATTCTGTATTTTGAAAATGGATTATAAGCCGTAATCATCGACATAATTTTGAAAAACAAAGGCTTCTGTTCTGTGGCATTTTATTTCACATTTTAAGTTAAATTACAGAAATAAATCAACCTCAGTCACGCTTGTGTATTCGTTATAAAAACACATTTTCAATAAATAATGATAGTGCTTTAGTTGTAGAGTCAAACCTTGTATAGTAGTTTCTTCCATATTTTATCCAGTGATCTCTAACAATATCTTCCACACTTTGTCGTCTTGCAGCGAGTATGGAGAGCCAGGCCAGCACAGCCCAAAGCCCGTCCTTTTCACGAACGTGGTCACTTCCTGATGCACACACTTTGTGAAGGTAATTACCTTTTCTCACTCAGAACTGTGTTTGAAACGTTTTATACCTGTCCCAAAGCTTTCCTCCCCACACAGTGATAGACAGCCTGCATCCATCAAATTATCAAAGAACTTCCAACCTGTAGGAGTTTCATATAATTCTATTTTTGTGGCTTTAGCAACTCTGCCAAAAACAAGCACATATAAAGACTTACAATCGCAATGATATCTTAATCATGGTTAGTTTTAAAATTTGTGCAACGAGGATCACCTGTCTAAAGCGGCACTTGTGGGCATGCTGCGAGCGAAGCCCCTGACGCCTGTCTGTTGAAAATACGGGATGCAAAAGATGTTCCCCGCAATTACAGCCACAGAATCGGATGGAGACACAAAAAATCCATTCTTACCAAGGATCATGTTACGATCCTAAACAACAAGGAAGAATGGGTAATTAGATTATTAGATGTAGACAATGTTGTCAAATCCAAACGAACCCCATCACCATCAAAGGCAGCACCAAAATCCCACAGTCCACTCCTCATGTCCTCCACCAGGTCTGCAGCATAGGTGGGATTAGGAGGCCTCCCCCCAAAGTCTTCCAGAGGGGTGCAGTTAATGACTGAGTTTGCAGGACAGCCCAGCTCCTCACACAATATTCTCTTCACATACGGACCAGCAACTGTCAAACAGTGAGCAGAGCTTTGTTTTGGATCACTCAAGGATAAGTTTGAATATAGTATACCGGTTTGAAAAAAGGGGTATACAGGAAAGGATGATGATAACAGTGTTTACCTCCATCCATTGCATCCACTCTGATCTTTATCTGGTTTTCTTCAAACAGAAGTTCCTTTAATGCGGCAAAGTCAAAAACGTTCCTCAGAAGATTGGCGTAAGACTCCACAGAATCGATAATTTCCACTAAATAAAGACATGAGGATGTTGAAACAAATAATGACTTTATAAAAGACTGAAACCTATTTTACTATAATTCGGTATTTCACCTTTGAATGGTTTGAACTTATTCTCCAGGTCAAATGATTGTTTTCCCACAGTTGTCAGATCCACTCTTAATCCCGGGCAGATGGCAAATTCCTCAATAGTTCTGCTGATTTGAAAGATCTTGTTGGTAATAGCTTCTTTAGCCGGCCCTGAATGTAAACGAGTGTCAGATGTCAATATTTGAATCATGCAGAATATATAAAATACTATTATGCATTGATTGTTTATGACAGAAATCCACATGAACATTCAGAGAGTGTCTGCTAAGCTGAAGCATTATCATGCATTGCCTGCTCAGACAAAGTCTTTATCCAAGCATGGCACACTTGAGCCTTGTTAAATGCTCTCTGACTTCTCTCCTCACACTATTTTTCACTTGGCCTGGGCCACTGCGTGCTTTCGCCTCTCCAGTTACTCTACCTCCGTTTGCCACGTTGAACTTTATACCAAAGTATCCCTCAAGTCCCCCGAGGTTATGGCTGGCGGTGAGATTGATGCCGCCTATGGCTTTGTATTTCCTGATCACACAAGAAAGAGCAGGTGTGGACAGTATCCCATGGTGTCCTATGATGACTCGTCCCACCTGCACAAACGCCACAGTTTAAAGGCAGCTCATGTACAATGAGTAATGTATCCCTCTGTGAGGCATCATCAAAAATCAGGTCAGTGTTTCATAGCACTTACAAAAACTAACAAGGTATTCTGTTTCAGTACACAAGCCACAGTTCCAGCCAATCACATGACATTCTAACATTAGAGTCGGGTATTTGGGTCCGTGTTATATTCTTATAGAATATTGCATTGTAATATAAACAATACTGTTTGTCTCATAATTTGGGATTGACGTAAATATTAGCTCAACAAGGTAACTATTTGCTAATCTTAAATGACATGTCATTAGGGGAGCAGAATACAACCGTAAAATTATGTATAAGTCATGTTGTAAACTGTTTACCAGCAGCACAGGTCACTTTGATGTTCACTTCTCACATGTTTACACAGAATCCACAGCAAAACACAAAGCACTGACCCCATTGGCTGCTGCCATTTGTACAATGACCTCGATGGCGGTCTTGTTGAAGAAGCGCCCATCTCCTCCCAGCACCATGGTGGATCCCTGCCGCTCCCGCAGGTCGATGGAGGAGAAGATACTCTGTATGAAGTTGTGTAGATAGTGGGGTCTGGTCTGAAACAGGCAGACCCTCTTCCTAAGACCACCTGTGCCTGGTCTCTGGTCCAGATAAGGAGCAGTGGCCACTGTGAGCATCTGCAGAGGAGTAGTATCCATGTTTTTATTCCGGCTTCAACCTAATTTTGCAGTTTGGAGACTTATTGTTGAGAGGAAATCCCCAGTCTATCAACATGGGGGTATTATGCTTAGAATGGGAGGGTGAAGGCTTTGCCCCTCCTATAGAGCGACGCAGCCAGGAAGCACATGGGGATTTCTAGATCCCAAAATAACATGGCCGGTGTGTGGCAAACTGAAGGCGCTGCCACACACATGTGCAAAGATATCACTGTCAAGCTCTGGGCCCAGTCATAAAGAAGGGGGCGTGGCCTGAGCGTTATCTGGGTGTGAAAGCTGCAGCTGTGTACAGTGAAGTGATGTGTAGAGGAAGTGTTGCTATGAAGCTGTACTATTTCAGGAGAACAATGCTCCCAAAAAAGAGAACATAAATTGTGCAACAGGGATTGCAGAGTGCATTAGAAGAACATGGAGGCAAACACAGTAAACACAAATATGTGTTTGTCCCATTTTTCAAATGGTGGTTATACCAAATACTACCCAAGCTTCTTAGAGTGGCCTCTTTTTGTGTTCAGCTTAAGGAACACCTGCAGTTTATGGATTATCTCAGCTAAAATCAACAGATGTCTGAACATAAACGTATAGAGTAGACTAAAGTGTATTCATAATATACAGGTTGAACTGATAAAATAAAAAACATAAAACCGTTCAGTGTAGCAGTAATTCATTTAGAAGTAGTTGATAGTCAATGATAGCAAACTATATCATTTTCAGAAGTAGATGGGCAACAGCGCCCTCTATAGGTCATGTGTGTTGACCTACATCCTACATAATTGTGGGATAAAAACATGAATCTTATAATCCATGGTCGCCTCCCCTGCTCCTCTGCAGGTGCTCACATGGATTTTATAATAAAACACTTCAGTTACCAATATAGATGATGAGAGTTTAATGTGAACTATGATTTCAGTTGCGTGTTTGCATAATATAATGCATTCTTACTCACAATTAATCATTGGTTTCTTCAGTCATTAGTCATCAACAAAACAATCATAATTTTTAAGATAATTATATACATTGTTAATACAATAAATAAATCAAAACAATGAAAAGAAATGTTCCAATTTTTCACATGCCGAATAAGTTAGGCTTGAAGTTTGTTTCTTAATTTTGCCCAACCCTATGCAGCAAAGTTCTAATGATTAAAGTATAATTTACAAAATAATGCGAGGAAATGAATGAAACAAAAATAATAAGACACAAATAATTTAACAAAGCATTCAACAATGTAACTGTCGATGTGGTATAAAAGAACCTGATTCTGGATCGTTTCAAATGATATCACCTCGTTCTGTTGGAGATTGGAATTGTTTCATTGATAAGAAACTGTTACTCCTGTTTAGAATCTAAGATTACCCTATACTTTCTAATATACTTATTCACATTTATAATACATACTGACAGTTAACACATGTATTTAGCTTTAGGAAAAAAAAGAAAACTCTTCTCTGCTCTTTGAACCAATCCACTAGAGGTCACTGTGCACTGCATGTCCTTTCCATCACCTCACAGACTTTCTATCCTTTCTACAGTCCATGATCACACTCCAGTCAGGACACATCTGAGATCAAAGAGGAAAGCTGAGGAGGCCGCACAGACATTTGAATAAACTTTAAAGAGCTCTTTTTGCCAGCTCTCCACTGGATCCCCTTCTTCCGTGTTCTTGACTTCATGTACTTCCCATTCAGGTTAGTGCCGCCACAAGTTCGGAACCACCATCCACCACCTGCAAGAGCAATCAGTATCAATCTCCAAATAAAATTCAGACAGTTTTGGCGGGGGACAATTATGACATACTAGAACATACATATTTCAGCTCTTTCAGCCCCCAAAAAATGTTATGCAAGACTTAAAGTTAAACTCTTAATTACAGCTGTCGAAACTTATAATCATTATTAATCAATATAAAAACTGCACATTTTTGTTTTTACCCCAAGCGAAAAAAAAACACAATTCTGAATTAGGGTGATGGTGACTCAGTTGGTAGAGCATTGGCCTATGAGCCTGAAGATTGTGGGTTCGAGTCCACCATGAGACCTTCTCCACTGACTCCCACTGATGTCTGTTGTCATTGTGTCCTTGGGCAAGACACTTAACCCCACTTTGCCTGAAGCCCCCGCTGAAAGCAGCCATACTCCTGTAGACGCACTATCTGCAGGAGGGATCAGTGAGGAGCTGGTGCTATGTGTATTGGGTGACATCTCTGGCCACCCCCCTGACCCAGAAATGGATTAAGGGGTAGAAAATTGATAAATGGATGGATGGAGTGCCTGAATTGTTGCCCTGAATGTTTGTTATTTTTGGACTTTTAAATCAGTTTTGTTCATGACCTCCATTGATTAGTTTGGATACCAGTGGCTCCCCATCTCCACTCCAAATGTTGAATTTTATTTGAAAAACTGGGAGGAAAAATTGTGGTGTTATAAAAAGTTCTCCTAGTTTTTGTATCGAATGGCATCTCAAAATCTACCAGATTTTGGCATTGAGTATTGAGGTTATTCAGTAGTCTAGTTTGACATTTTAATATTGTGATAACACTACTCATTGTTGTCTCTTTACCTGTGTCTTTGGCGCAGTTATGATGAGGCTGGTGGTCATTGTCCCTGTCCCTTGTGGAGAACCTTGTGTCCGTGTGGTTTCCCAACAGGTCCGCCAAGTCCTCAGCTTGAAGAACCTGAATGGTATAGTCGCTTTGAGGGCCGTCAAGATTAAATCTATGTTCAAACAACTGCCTGGACTGTTTCCACTCTTCTAGCTGAATGTGGAGGACAGAGTTCCCCTTTACAGAAAGAGAGTAGATCCTCTTGAGTCCGAGCCAAAACTCCCCTGTAAGAATAATAATCAATCAGTTCAGCTAGAAATGTCCTGGCATCAAAAGCAAAAGCAAAAACCACATTAATTATACTCACCGTGTAAATCTCCAAAGCCATGTTCATACTTTTCCCAGTTTTGATCGAAATTGATTGAGCCATCTGTTCGTCTCTGAATAACAGTCTCCCCTTCGCAAAATGTATTAAATACACATTTTTAAAAAAGAACAAAAAGTAAAGCCAGTTTAGTACCTCTATTACCTCTGGTCATGTCACAAAAAACCATAAATGGCTCAGATGTGTGG
>JAPMNZ010920670.1:0-12024 GCA_029875035.1 Pomatoschistus microps
ACTTTAAATCCCAACTTAAGACGTATTTGTTTAGACAGGCCTTCGCGCCTCATTGTTAATATCTTTCTGTGAACTGTGTAACTGAGCTTTTCTGTGTTTTCTCTTTTTAAATTCTGACCTGTTTGTGTTTTTATGTATTTTAAATGTGTGAAGCGCTTTGTGACCCTGGTCTGTGAAAGGCGCTATACAAATAAACTTTACTTACTTACTTACTTAAAAGAACAGCTACTATTTTGTAATGCCAAGAAGATCAATAGAAAGATTGATCAACACGGCATTGAGTTGCACAGAAATCTTGTGAAAAGTTCTTTCCTTAGGGAAGACACTTCACCCACATGGGCTAAAATTAGTCTGGTGTGTGTGCAAATGGTTGCCTCTCTTCTGTCAGTCTGCCCCAGGGCAGGTGTGGCAGTAGCTTGTCACCACCATGTACAAAATGAATGAAAATGCCATGTGAAGCATCTTTGAGTGTCCAAAAAAGTGCTCTAGAAAACTGATGCACTATTTATCCAACTCTTTTCAGAGAATAATACGGAAATGAAGGTAAAGTTTTTTGAAGCCCATATAGACTTCCGTGTTGTATCATAGTCCATAGAGGTGTCTGACCTGGGGAACATCCAGCAGTCTCCCAGAGACCCCCAGAGCTGTTCCTCTTCAGGGGTCACCACAGAGCCCAGAAGCTGCAGCGCCGCATCAGTCAACAGCGGTGCTAGAACTGTAGGTGGGACGTCCGGAGGATATTGAGACACCAGCTGCCCATAACAGAAATATCATTGAATAAAATGTCCTACAGTATGTGGTCTGCAGCCATTATTATTCGTATCTTTACCGAAGCCAAAATGTTGAATATGAAGTGGACATAGTCTTCAGCACTGGGGTCATTGAGGACTTCCTCCAGCTGTCCCTGTTACGTAACACAAACATGTGTTACATTAAGTAGTGATAGTCACATAGGAGTTGTAAAACTTAAACTATTTACCAGAAGATTAAATCCATATTTGATTTTCTGGAGACAGGAAACATACTTGTCCAATGATGGGAGAACCACTGCTGGTACTTCTGTGGAGGTGATACAAGAGTCACACAGGACGCCCTCCAGAACAGTCAAACATAAAGACACTACTGTACACCTTTCTTCTTCTTCTTTGATTTCTTCTTCTTTGTTTCTGATTTCTGAGATGTTGTATTGAGTGCTGCCATGACCTCTGCCATGAAGATCTCCAGATCATTCAAAACATGGTTAAATATTTCCTACAGATGACAATATAATCAAATAAAAGTCAACTTAAAGATATGCGTATGGGTCCAAATGATGTCCAGAATAGAAGAAGGAGAACTATGCAGACTGAAAGAGCGTACTGTGTTTCTGTCTGCGTCAGAGAGCTGAGGCGGCCCTGGGTCCAGCTGCCGGTCATCATTGTACATCGCTTCATCAGGAGGAAAGTTTACTGAGAAAACAGCAGCCTTTAGGAGTGTGAAGAGGCATTACTAACTTCAAGGCCTCAAAAGTTGCGTGTGACCAAAGCACATGAATATGGTGCAACATAAAAAGGTTTACTTCACTACTTTTTATTGCTGAAACCACAAGACATTGTGGGCGTTGTACTACTTCAACAACATATTTCTCAATATTTGCCTGTGGTCATCTCATTCATGAGCAATGTCATTTTTATAAACTACATCATGGCAATACCTGGTTCCCTGCTGCTCCACTGCGGCGGCTCAGGAGATGGAGTGAACCGTTCTCTCAACACGGCACGAGGGCCTTCAGGGCGGTACCCTCCGGCACCGAGGATCGCATCAAGGCTGGTCCTAGAGAAAACCATAAATGGTTATAATGTTATGCAACAATATTTTCACATGAATCACCTGAAATCTGACTGGTCCAGAGGTCTCTGGGCGCGTGGCTCCACAAATCCTTGTCCTCCTTTTTTAATTGCTTTATCCAAGTCTGCTTTAATGACATCAGCCTAATAACGAAGTCCAGAGCAATAGTAAAAAACCTGGTGTGAAACACTTTAGTTTATAATATATATGAAGTGATTTTCCTCTCACCCCTGTCTCTTCACACTGGAACATATAGACTTGAGTGACGCGTCTGTTGCGCTCCTGCACGTTGAGTGTGAGCAAAGAGTTGTAGGCACAGGTGTCCAAAATGGCATTTGTTTCAATGATGTTGCTCAAAGCCAGAGAGTCCAACTCAGACTGTGGGATTTCAATGAAAGAAACAGCCATTGCACAAAAGTATAAATATCTTAAAAATATTCTTTAGCACCACATTCCTAACTAGATTACAAATGTTATAAAAGTCCTCTAGTGTAATAAAACTGTTACATACTATTGTAAAACAATAGTTTTACATGAATTATTATTTACATGAATTATTGGTCATTGCTACAATAACGATTATGTAAAACTGCATCAGATGTATTACTTTACTCCTACACTACGATGTGGTGTAAGCTACCATATCTAATGGTGTTCCATCCAAGCACTGAACAAGCCCTTTTTAATATACATTAATGAATAATCCCCTTCTTTCATCCGTATTCCAGAACAATCAAATGCCAATTACCTGTGACTGCTACATTAAACCCCAATGATAAAAAGTTGTGATTTGTAGTAGAACTGACAAAACGTTACTGAAACCTTGGTCTCAATGTCCAAGAGAAGCAGATAGCCTCCCTGCAGCTCCAGCACCATCTCCTGGGACCAGAGTCGACCTTTAGTGTCCAGCCTCTTCAGCTTAGCCACACAGTCACTAATGGAGGCCATGTCCCGGCCGTCCAGGTCACACGTAAACAGGTGCTATGGCCAAAGAGCACAAAGTCATGGAGAGAAAACTTGCCAGGGACCATTTGTATCATGTGGTCTTTTTTGTTTTACCTCCACTCTCACGTTTAAGTTGTCTGATTGCTTGTTCAGTGAGTCTGAGTAGTCTTTTCTCTGCACTAAAACAAAAGAAAATGTTGATTACTCTGATCAAGTTGTTCAGCTTGCTAAAATGAAAGATGACTGCAGAAACATAATGTCTTGCAGATTTGTTACACATTGTTAGCATTAGGGCATATATGATGATACTTTATTGATCTGACAATGGAGAAATGTATATACTGTATTACTTTAGGCTTCAATAAGATCACTCAGGGTGTGCAAATAACATTGCAAACATGTCAATGGTCAAAGAAATTGTAAATACATTTGTTTTCTGTGAACATACTGTAGATGGATTTTCCTGTGGGTCTGGACATGTCGTTTCTCTGCACTGGAGAAACCCTCTGGTCGTCATTATGAAAACTGCGTCTTTGAGTCCGGTCCTCCAGAGACAAACCTCTGAAAGAGCAAATATTATAAAACTATCATTAGTAAAGAAACTAAAGTGTAGGTGGGGCACTTTGTTTTTCCTGAAAGCTTTCCTCTGACTGCAATAAAAGATTCAAGAGCCATAGGGTGAGATAAGGACACTTAATAACCATGACAACAGTTTGTTTGTCTGAAATGTGCACTTTTCTGAAATGATTATGTGAACTTACCCGGGGGCATAGGAGAACGGGGCAGAACCAAACATTGCTGAATTGTCTCAACTCCCCAAGACCTGTCCAATACAAATAAGTATTCCACTATAATACATTTAAGCGTATTTATACTTTCCTTTTTAATTGACCAATCATTCAAATGGATCGGTTAGAACCAAAGCGTGACTTTAGATGACCTGGCATATCACAAAAAACTAAAATCATGCACAATAGGCTCCTCTCAGGTGCCAGGAGTCCACTAAATATGTATTGTCACTGGGACTTTACTGGCTAAATAAAAAGATCAAATACAACAAAGATGGCTTGTACTGGTTTCTTAATGAATTACAAAGACTTCAAAAATCAGATTATCAGATAATACATGTATAAATTTTACCTCTTTACCAGCACAAGCTCGGACCTGGAGACATCGTCGTCTATATTCCTTCTCAGTGTCGTCAGTCACTTAAGAAAACTAACAAGAAAACTTCCTGATTCACATGCAGGATCAAAGTGCAGCAGTTGCTCGATGTGACGCTATAATGATGAGGGCAGGCCCAGTTTTTGTGCTGTACTGGTCCAAAGGTCAAGCATGATGAATACAGCAGACCAAAGGTCCAATCATGACTCTATATACTCAGGGCACTCACACAGAACACTTGTATACTTTGTCTTGCCATAAACATTTGACAATTATCTTTGTCACATATAAACAGGAGACCAGTTTTGAATAAGATCCTTTTATTTTACCATCTGACGTGTAAATACTGTACACACCCATAATATTCACAGAGACACTAAAGTGGAACTTCTCTATTTGAAGGAAAAGAAAAAGTGAGTGTCTCTTTTCGGTCAATGAGTGGAATAATCCATCTTCTTTGAAGACTGGAGTTTAAGCTGTGGCCTGTGTGGCCTTTGCCAGAGCCTTCAGGTCTGTGATGCACTTGGCAATGCTCTGCTTCTCCTGAAAGAACAACAGTGTTAAGTTAATGTACTGCAAATATAAAAAGTTATTAAAGAATGTATTCATTATAAGATATTGCATCAAGATGCAAATGTAGCAATCAGTCTAAAACAATTCAGGAAAAGTCCTCAAATGCCTGAACCATTGCAAAAGCCTTTTATTCAAATCTCCAATATTGAGTGACATGTGCACCTGCTGTGGTGTGATGCTGCCAATGACGCTCTTCTCCACCCAGTTGACCATGTGCTCCTGCTCCATGCGGCGGTGCAGATCCTGAAGTGCAATCTGATAATCCAGCCGCCGCTTCACCTCATTTGTAACCATGTGAAGTCTCTCCCTGTAGTTTGTCTCAAGAATCATCGCCACATTGTTCTATAACAGTGAGAGTTAAAAACATTGTTTTTGTCCTTAAAAATGATAAATAAATACAAAATAAGATAATTGAACACATATTAGGAACTAAATAACATTTTGAAATGACCTTATGTTTACATATTACATAATAAAACAGTTCTATACAGACAGTCAACGATGCTTCATTCCATACATGATGGTGAGAAACTACTATTGCAGACACAGCTGGCCTAGGGCAGACCAATGGAAGCAAGGACACAAACACCCACCTACCACCCCCATTCTACTACTTTGTAACAGAAATTATACACAAAAATATAAATACCCTCTTTGCATCGAAGAGCAGCGATCTTCCCTCTACTCTCCACTGCTCCTTCTTCTCTTCCTCAATGGCCTGGGTCAGATTGGTCATGGCCAGATCTTTCACCTCCTGAGCCTTGGCAACTTTTTCCTGTAACCATAATGAAGGTTATAGTATGGAGGTATGTAAATGTCAACAAAGAATATTAAAAAGAGGAAGGAAAAGTCCATGCCTCGTTCAATTTGTCTGCAAATGCTGCGACATCTGGACCAAATTTCTTGATGCCGTAGATTAAAACAGCTCCAATGGAGGCAGCGACAAAGGTCTCGTGGTTGATGACATAGATTTCCTTGGAAAGCATGTAGACAAGGAGCCCAGTCCCAAGCATGTAGGGCCCTGTAAAAATATTAATCTAATCAATACAATCTGGTTCTGCTGCAGATACTTGAGCCACAGCACTAGTTTCAGACCTGTGACTCCAGTTTTGGGGTACAGAATTTGAAACAACTCCTCTGGGATGAGTCCATGACGAGTTTTGCCTCCTTTCTCTGGCAATGGAGGCACTGGGGCCAGATTCGGGGAGGATGTTTGAAGAGAGCGAGAGGCCTGGACCAGACTGTAAACAATCACTCACCATTAGTAACAAACAATAGTTACATCAAGACCATACATTATAGAAGGTATGTAACATACACTTACCCAGGACCAAAGTGCCCACTGCCTTTCAAGGCATTAGCTGTAAACAACAGAGGACAGATGAGGGCAAATGATCAATCAGATACGTTTGAATATTTGGTCAAATCTGTGCAAAATATATTGAAATTAATAAGACGACCTATATTTACTTCTATAATATTAAAGATGCAAACAATTTATCTTACGAACTGATCAGAAGTCACTAACAGGACATAACTACACAGAAGGGACCGAAATAAACCGGTCTCACTCATACGTTGGAGATAAAACTGCATTTTGGGTTAAAGCCCAGGGTCTATGGATAAAGACATAATGTTCACTCGCTGTCATTAGGTGACATCTGCAGACCCGCTGTTAGCCGCAGTTAGCGTTAGCTCTTGTGGCTAGCATTAGAACAACAGTAATAGAGAAACCATTGTAGAGACTGGATATTGGTTTCGTTTGAACGTACATGTGCAGCTAATGTGCAATTCGTGACATTAGTGCACTCAGAGTGCACGTATGTATACTGAATCTTAGCATTAGTGCGTTGAATTGAATGAGTGAGTGGCCTTCAGTTTACCCTTCAGGTCTGCACTACAAACAAGAGTCTAATTCCACACATAACCAGAGTGGACCATCATATACATACACTTACAAGACAAATGTGGTTACCTGAGACAAAGACGAGCCTGGACAACATGTTGAGGGTGAAGTTGACAGGGCACACTTGTTTCGGCCTCTTCGTGCCCTTCTGCAACTGAGAGCCGCAAAGATGGCGGACACTGGAAATATCGCTCTGTGATCTCGCGAGAAGTACACAGGCTTTACTCAACATCTCCAGTAGATGACACTGTTTGACCAAACACAAAAAGGTTATTAGGACAAACAGTAAATCAGACTCGTAGGTTTTATGATCAGACAAGGTAAAAGTATTGAAGTAAGTACTTCCTTTTGTAAAAGTGCATGCTTTTATTCGCAAACAAAATAGAAGTAAATAAGAACTTCTAGCATCTTCTAAAACGTTTTACTGTACTATATTGGAGCAGAATAAACTAAATTAAACGTGTTGAAGTACAATGCTGCTACTGAAAGTAGAAGCATGACTAACCACCATACAATTGTAATTGTTGACCACTCAAAATAGCAGTTGTTGCAGAACTTGAAACTGTACTTATGAATGGTGCTTTATATGTAATGCAAATCTTCAATGCATCATTATTATATCATTACTTGCCCCACTTTTTTTTTTGTTCACGCTGGGGGCTTTAATGTAACTAACCCAGTTTTTTTTAAATGCAGAAGAAGAACATGCAGATAACTGTGTTTAAACGTAAATCTTTTTGTAAAACTTTTCAGAAAAATAAATACTTAGGTAAAGAAAAAGATACCAGAAAAAAGTATTTAGCAGCCTACAGTTACTAATTAATGATACATCCATAAATTACAGCCATAAGCAGTTAATGAATGATAAATGTAGTGGATGTGGTCTCACACCATGCCCACATGTTTTGGGCGAGCTGGTAATACATCTTTTGAAAAGTAAAGAGGGGAAGTTGGATTAAACATACTTCTGATGACAGGTGTATTTTTTCACATGCAGTGGGTAAGATATGGTACATCTACGTTGTTGTCTTGATCTTGGGGACCAGCTTTTTCAATGTAAAAAGTGCAGGTCACATTTTTATGTGCTAGCCTCAAGCACTAGATGAAAGTCTGGAGATGAATGTACACTTCACGTCAATATTATAAGTTTACTGTTATCATCCTATTGAATAAACATTGACCAAATGTATCTATGTGTATACACTGATAGTACACTGGCCACAAACAAAAGCCGCTGTCAAACTTATGGGGAACCTACGAGGAGAACCAAAAGAAAAGGTCCAAAAGGGTGCTTCTGGGTGCTTTTGAGTGGGGTGGCCTAGGTCTGGGTGTAATCTTGAGGCCCACCCGTGCATGGCATCAGCTCTGAGCGAGATAGAGGAACATATGACGCTGTGGTTCACCCGACTTCCTGTAAATTTAAGCTCAACAGAACAAGCGCCATGTGAAACAGACACAACTTTGACAGAGCGACAAAATGGATGGCTGCTTTAGGACTGTATGTTTGCAATCTGCCAGGGAGCAGTAGGTAAGTGGCTACACAATTATTATACATATCTATTTGTATTTTTAGAGTTGTGTAAGCACTTTTCCCGCCTATATTAACTGAAGAACATCAGAGCATCTTGTTACCAGTTATTGACCAAATACCTACATAATAGAGACTTTAAAATATTCCTATTGCTGCAGCTGTTTTGCATCCGATAAATGAGTGGTACTTTTTGTTCCAAGATTCCCAGAAAACAGCTTTTTCCATATCAGCTGTGACATATCAGCTCTGCTCAGACTTGCTACAAACACTAAAGATATTCAATTACAATAGCACCAAAGAACAGAGCTCTGAGATACTTCAGATACTAGTTTGATCACTTCCTTTACCAACAATTCTGTCTCTTAAATTCAATCAAGTGAAGTCAACCAAAGAAAATCATTTGTGACTGAACAAACACCCTCTCGATCGATTAGTTTATTAAAAAGGGGGTGTGGCAAATGCTCTAAGTATGTTCACGTACCTATTACGAGTTCTCACAAAAGGGTTAGGACCTTATTAGGAAAACAATTAAATATCAAGCAATTATTTACAAAACATGGTTGAATGGAGAGTTTGAGCAAACATGAAAATGAATAAAATACCAACATCTACAGCTGTTTGACTGTTTTTGCAGTATTTACGTAGATATGTTTGTCATTAAGTTAAAATGATTAGTCAATTAATACAAAATTTAGTCCATCAACCGATCAAATAAACAACTAATAATTAACAGCCAATTCATGATTAAAAAAAATAAATGTTTGGAGTGCATTTTGTGCATACGAACAAAAGACCTGATGCCACTGAGAAATGCAACAATTTATTCTATCTTTTCAGTTCATGGATCTGCCATGGACACAGTGGCTGCTGGAAAAGTCCACCTGTCGACATTAAACTTTGAAGAGAAATCCCTGATCAGAGCGGAGCAGCACGAACTCCTGAGAGGCAAGAATAACAACACGTCCTGCCGCAGCCCGACGCGAGAGTTTGACACAAAGTCGATAAAGAATGAGCTCAAAGAAAAGAGGCAGCTGGAGTTTCTGAAGCGGAGATCTGTGAGTCCAGAAATGTGCGGTTCAAAGTCTGCCGAGAGACAGTCCGAGAAAAGGAGAATATATAGGAATAGGTATTTCACTTCAGAGACAAGCAAAGAGCCGACCAGTCCCACTGGGAATGGACGTCCCATTATGCTACTAGACAGAAGTTTGAGTCAATCTCCAAGCTTCAGCAAATGGGTAAGTTAATGATTACAAATATATTGTAATTTATGTTATCTGTAAGTTCATTATTAAAAAAATATTGTTCTTCAGACTTCAATATGGTCTACAAAGCACCAAACCTCTTCATCAGAAACCAAAGACGCTCCAATGTCATTAATGGAAAAAAGCTCAGTGAATGGTGAATACTAACTTTCTTGTTTGATTTGTTGCCAGCTTGAATTAAATCAAGTAAACTTTCTTTCTGTCCAAGTGCATACCACAAGAGTAATTCAATCAAAGAAGGTTCAACAAAGACTGACTCAACAAAGTGAGTTTATTCAAGTGAAGAAGATGCTGAGAGAGGCCGGTGTGCAGACAGAGTGAGTATAGTGAGCACTCGAGGTTTAAAGTAGAAATTATGCTGAAAAATTGCTTTTTATTTCTCTTTGCAGGTGCGGTTCTGTCACGATTAGGGAAACTGTAAGTAATGCCTTGTTAATTTACTATAAGCGTGTTATTACTGTACGAAAACGGGTAATCATGTTTTATGTTACATTTCTTTCAAACTAGGATCTGCAGAAGTTGGCTGACTACTTAGAGGTAAACATTCTCAACGTGTATACCTACATCAATATCATATCTTCCATAATCACAAAGAGAGCATTATTTTGAGTGTTGTGAGAGTCTTAATTAAGCAGAATAAATACAGACTAGATTGGATCATGTTTTGTATCAGGAGGCCCTTTGGCGAGAGCAGACTCTTAAGAAGAAGCTGGCGTCTCTCCAGGAAAGCACCACTAACCTCGTGAACTCCACTGATCAAGTCTGGACGGTGAGCCACATTCTCTCAACACTGACAAAGTTTGCCCATAATAAGGTTTATTTCCTGTTTTTCTGTGTCAATTATTTACTGCCCTATTGTAGTGCACTTCTTCCGTTTGATTGAATGAGTTAGAGACAGGAGGTCTGTGCACTGTGTGGTTTTGAAGCTTCCTTCTTCCGCTCGGCAGCAGTAGATCAATGTTTCATTCTTGAAAAAGAAGGTGGTTCTGGATTTTTTTTCAGTAAAAAAGCCAGCGAACCGACCTTCAAACCACAGAATTTTAACTGAAATGCTCACAAATTCAAAACAAGATCAATACTTTTCACATGCATGTGGAAACTAGTGAATTATTTTTGTTGTGATTTTAACATGAAATTATTGTTTTCATACTAATATTAAAATCATGTTGTGTTTTTTAAAAAAAATTCTGTAAATTTTACTGTCTTTTTTAAAAATAGTGAATCATAATTCTATGCATAATGTAAACATGTGTATTTTTCTTTGAGCTTTAGATAAGGTAGTATTTAATGTTTGGTGCATACAGTGGTTTGTGATTACCTTATTGAGCTTGATGTTGATACATTTCCGCATAACTGTAGCGTCAAATGTTCACCCCAGCAATTCCTTTGTAACCCACACAGACCCGTTGCAGCGAAGACCTTCTGAGAAACAAGATCCGGTCTTTGGAGGCGCAGCTGCACGTCTGTCTGCAGGTGAGAGAAGAAATCAACCATACAACATTCAAATCAAATGGTTAATTCATTGTTTGTGTCACTGTGTTCACTGAGCAATACTGCACATAGTGAAAGCCTCTCTGGTTGTTATATTTTACAGAGGTTTCCTAAAGATGCTGTGAAGAAGCTGGTTTTGCAGATGGAGAAGCAGAAGTTGGTTTATGAAGACAAGGCAATTATCGCTTTGCAGAAAGCCACCCAGGAGAAAAATGAGGCTGTGACCAAAGCAGAAACACTCCAGGTACACTCCAGATCCTGAAGGTGGTCGATTACAGTGATATCAAGGATTAACTCTGGAGAATGGAAATGCATGTCTGTTAAAACAAGCATATTATCAATCAAACAATCAATCATCGTTTTTAGGCCCTGATCACAACAGCAATTATCTCAGAGGACTTTGCAAAGTTGTTGATTTGATCACAGATCAGAAAATCAACCATTTGAACAGTGTTTTCAAACATAGGTCTCTTCTATATCTTCTTCTAGATTATCTGTGGCACTGGTATTTAAAACTGCTTTAATGATGTCTTGCAATTGATTGTCGCTTTCAAGGCATTATTGGTCTTGATTCTGTCCCACAGGCGGCTCTGGCCACAGCACAGGTCGAGACTCAGCGATGGCAACGTCTCTACGATGAACTCAGACTGAGCTCTGAGCTGCTCGCACAAAAACACCACCAAAGTAGCGAGCAACTGCTGCAAGTGCTCAACCAACTGGAGGTACATCCATGGGGGGCGGACCGAGGGAAAACCAGTCCAAAAAGAGTTTGGGTCTTGAGCATGTGTGTTTGCAGCTGTCCCGGGTCAGAGGAGCAGAGCTGACAGAGGAAGTCTTCTCACTAAAGCAACACAACCAGGAGCTCCAATACAACATCATTCTGCTGGAGGAGGACGGCGCCGCCCTGAGAGATGAGATACTCAACTTAAGACGTCAGTGTGTCCACCTTTTACTGCATTTACAGCAAGAGTATCCGCAATAATATACATTTGTTTATTTCTAAAGATGGAAGCAGCGAGACGGAAGAGGTCCTGATGCAGCAAATGTTGAAGCCAAAAGAAATCGAGGAGTGTTTACAAGAGAAGGAGTCACCTAAGGTCAATGAGCAGCTACTGCGCACTTTAGAGAAACTTCAGCTTAAAGAAAAAGAGGTGAACAAAACATTCAAAACATATCCAATATCAGAAACTATGCCTCCAAATATAACTACACCAGAGGGGATATTTTTGGAGCCATGTACCCTTACTCTTTTTTGCCATATCTTTTCACCGATAAAACCTTTAGTTTGTGTTTCTTGCACAACTCTCTCAGGTATTATATATATA
>JAPMNZ010920720.1:0-11204 GCA_029875035.1 Pomatoschistus microps
ATTCTCTTCACACTTTTTTTTTGCATTTTAAAACTAAAGTATTGCCTATTAATTTGTTTTGACAATTTCTCAAGTGAAATGATTTTCTTTACAGCTGTGTTTGCAGATGTTAGTCTTATATTTTATAAAGAAAACTAAAACAAATGTTGTATCATACAGATGGAGTGCGCTAATTGTCTTGAAATTTTTCACCAGAGAATATCACATTCTAAAACAGGGATGTCAAACTCTTTTCAGAAATGGCCAGTGTGGCTGCAGGTTTTCATTAAGAACAAGTAGGAGCACATCAGACTTCCCCCATTTCCTCAAGGGTTAGGAAATGGGTGACCTGTGTTCTCCTGATTGGTTGGAATTAAAACCTGTAGCCGCACCTGCCCTGTGAGGACCTCTAAATAGTGTCATTATCATTTTTAATACCCAAAAATAATGCGTAATATTTCTTCTTTAATTGTATAATATTAACCAACCTTTACAAGACCTTAAAGCTGTATTTGTTTTCCTTCAGATGCTGTTGTGACTGAAGGAGGAGAGAACTTCAGTGTGGGTCAGAGGCAGCTCTTCTGTTTGGCTCGAGCTTTTGTCAGAAAGAGCAGCATCCTCATTATGGATGAAGCCACTGCATCCATCGACATGGCAACGGTTTGTGCTACTCGCTGTTCAACCATTTCAGACATTTCTTTCACTCGCTGACATTTTTTTCATGTTTTTATAGGAGAACATCTTGCAGAAAGTAGTCATGACCGCATTTGCAGACAGGACTGTGGTGACAATAGCAGTAAGTCTACAATTGATTTCCTGTCAGTCAATGTTCACAAATTAGGTTTAAAGGAGACATACTATACACATACTAACTCTTTTAGCCATTTTACAACGTTGTTTTCTCATCAAAAGCAGATCTGACTTGTTGTTTTTAGATCTATCAATGCTAATATGAGGAACTTCTGGCACAAACATGCAACAGTTTTGTCCACTGTGACGTCACACTCAGGGCAGTGATCTTCTCTGTGTGTGACGTCACTTTAAAATAAGTTATTTAAAAGATTCAGATTCAGAAGCCTTTTATTTGCCATTTGCAGTAAAACCACATTGGAATACATTTGCAAAAGTCCCCAGTGTGTATACAAGACAGGTACATATTTAACAAGACAGGTACATAAATACATAGAGTACATAACATAAGTACTTTTAAAACAATCACTGCCCATAAATTAGTTTTGTCAATTTCTCTAGTGAAAATATGTTCTCTACAAACACATGACAGTGGTTGCAGCTGGTCATTTTCAAATTTGGACAAACCAAAACAATAAGAGAACTCCCTCTGGTGGTAGAATAGGGACATGACAGGCCAATATCATTATTTACCTTTGATACTTGTTTGACCATAGACTTTGTACGGATTTTCACATTTCTACTTATTTCACGTTCTAAATTATGAAGAGACAAAGATAATAGTCTTGTTATGATTTCTAATGGACACAAATAATGCGTATTATGTCTGCTTTAACCATGTATAATTTCTCACACACTGGTACTAACAATCTCAATGTTTCAGTCTGACTTTCTTTCCAATACTTACCTTCTCTCCGCTGCTGTCTCTGCTCTTGTGTCTCGGCCTCACCAGCACAGAGTCTCTACTATTCTGGACGCGGAGCAGGTGTTGGTTTTTTCCTCTGGGATCCTGGTGGAGAGTGACTCTGCTTCAAACCTCCTGAAACAAGAGGAGAGTCTCTTCAGTGTACTAGTGAGGACTCACAAGTAGTCCCAGTGCGGCCTGGCCCAGCTCGGCTCTCCCTCTGCTTTCCTTTCACCAACTAAAAATGTACCTCGCATAACTTTTTCGATGAAGGCAGAGATTCAGTTTGGGTCAGCGGAACATTTTCTGCTTGTGCTTGGTTGGTACCACTTTTTTCCTTTTCTCTTTTCTCTCCTTTTCTTTGTCGTTTACTTTGGGGAAAAAATGGTCTTTGTCACAACATTAACAAATATGTACGTCTCCAGCATCGTGTCCACACCATCCTGACCGCCGACCTGGTTATCGTGATGAAGCGAGGGAACATTATGGAGTATGACAAACCAGAGACGCTGCTGGAGCAAGAAGATGGCATGTTCGCCTCCTTCGTGAGGGCAGACATGTGAAGATATTCTGTCAACAAATGTGTCAAATAAGTCCGCACATCCCAGTAGAATGAACTAGCATTCTGGATTCATAAAAGAGGTGCAGGATATGAAGAAATAGAGAAAAGTCTGCTCAGCTTAACTGTAACGTTACTATTGTGGTCAGTAAATAATGGACACTTGGGAGCAACAAAGCTGTGCAGATTTTTCTCTTTTTTTTCCCGAACTTGGAATACAAACACGGCAATTGGTGTTGACAGTGTGGATGGAATGAACTGTTGGTGTAGTAGTGCAAGGATATAATAGACTGATGTACAGTTCTTTAATAATGTATATATTTCAAATCAATGAGAGAGTTCAGTTCTACTTTTGCTCTGGACACGTATTAGTCAAGCAGGTCGGACAGGATGAATTTACTTTACTATTAACATTTCCGTTCAAGCCACTGCAAACTCACAATTACTTTGAATATCTACATTTAATGCCACGTTATGGTGGCAGGAGTGTAGTTATGTCATTTGAAACAGTTTTGTGCAAACACTGTAGGGTCCTGAGCTGTGTGTTCAGACCCGCTGCCTGTCTTCCTGCATTGCTGCTGTTGTATTGTTTTTTTAATTATACATTTAGATTTCTTGTATGGATTCCTTTAATCTGTCAATATTTAGATACGTACAATACTCGGGAAACTAAAAAAATATTATTCTTACATAGCATATCACTTAAAAAAGGAAAAACAGAATAAGGAGTTTCACAAACTGCATTTTAGCCAATGAAAGATAATTATTATGTTATGCCTTATCACATGAAAAGTAAGAGTGTACTTCTTTACTCATCATAGTTCCACTACATGTTGTTACCCCTTCCTATGTTTCATACTATTTGTATTATATTATGGTTGTTATTATTATTATTATTAATAATGATAATAATAATAATAATGATAATATCATCATTATTAGAGCCATTGTGCCACCAACCTGTTGCTGTAGCCTGTGCCAAAGGTGCAGTGAGCCTGATACAGCTGCACTGTCAGATACATACTATTAATTGTAGCTTTGTCATGTTGGATACTAACATTGATCTCACATGATGCTTTGGTGTCATGTGGTTTCACATGATGATGATGCCTTATATATTTTATATATTTATCATTTGTTTGTACAATGGGGATATTGTTTTTGTTTTAACTTCCCCACCCATGTAAAAAATAAAAGATGTGAATACGTGTCTTACTTTCAAGAACTAACACGTAATGTGATATCCATTTTTTAAAGGAGGTCATTTATAAATTTGTGCCTGTTACTGTTTTTTATGTGCAAATAAATAGCTTGGATTTAATTTGTTTTATTATGCGAGCATCACATTTCTGCAAGATCATCTTCATAAAGGAACAGACACACATCAACCACTATGTAATTGGTCTGCACCAAAGATTAGTGACGTATTTAAGCGAAATAAGTGTGTTTTGACCTTTACATGTCTTAAGACAAAGTCAGAGAAACATATAGACAACCGTCTCAAAGATGGGGAACAACCATGAAGGAATTTATCCAAAATTGTTTCTGGTTGTTTTAACATTTTAAATTGTACTATTGCGCACTTCCNGCTTAGATTTCACGTAAACATTTTTTCATGAACACTTGATTTCACCTTTGGTTCCATGGTTTTCGGCCGTGAGAGCCGTGTGAGAGCCGTGTGAGAGCTGTGGCCCCTGAAGCGGGAGTGAGAGAGCGAGCTCAGCCCTGACACAACTGCTGGGATCTCACTGAGAGTAGACATGCTGAAGACGCACCGTAAATTATTTTCTTAGGTTCATTTGATGATGCTTGCGAGAAAGAGCATCATTCCAGAGGAGTTCGGGCTGCCGGGGCTGGTCTCCCGTATGCCGCGGAAACCCGTGTTCAGGGACCGGGTCAACAAGGCGCGCTTTATTGCGAAGAATGGCTCTTGCAACTTGGCGCACAAGAACATCCGCGAGCAGGGCAGGTTTCTGCAGGACGTGTTCACCACACTGGTGGACCTGAAGTGGCGTTTCACACTGGTCATCTTCACCACCACCTTCGTGAGCAGCTGGCTGCTGTTCGCCATGAGCTGGTGGCTTGTGGCGTTCGCGCACGGAGACCTGGACCCGTGGAGCCAAAACGGCACTTACTGCGTCACGGACGTCAAGTAGGCAATGTTAACCACTTTCTTTTAAATAACTTGTTGAAATGGACTTTCTAAAACATAGTGAGTTTCACAATTAATAGTCAGACGTAAATTTCCAGCAGCACATTTTGCTCGTGTGTAGATATCAGGGTGAACTCACAGATCTACAACATGTTGGAATTAATCACATTCATGCAGCTCTACGAACGAAAATGGTTCAAACTTGTTCTAATTTATTGAGATTTTGTTTTTACTTTAAACAGAGTTGTTCTTACGGACACGTGTTAAATATTGGTTTGCAATAAAATCAATAGGATAAAGGAAAGATAGTTGAACCAGACGCGCACCAACCAGGTGACGTACCTTCTCAGATAACGCACTCTTTCAGTTTTGACACATGATGAAACGCTGATAATTAGAATCATTCGTAATCAACGATCCAAAACAGCAAACTCATTCATATTTTGAATGGAAAAGAGTCCTCAAAATACTTGCCAGATCCAGTCAGACCTCAGAAGCTGCAGGGCAGGGCATGGCCTGGTCAGTACTGTGATGGGAGACCTTTGGGAACACCGCAGGAGCCACAGTGGGGCGGCTGCGGCTCTAAAGTGCCAAACTGCCGTTGTGTCCTTAGTAAAGACACTTCACCCACATTGCCTAGAATGAGACTGGTGTGTGTGTGTGTGTGTGTGTGTGTGTAAATGGTTGGTGGTGGTCAGAGGGGCCAATGGCACATACTGGTTGCCTCGCTTCTGTCAGTGTGCCCCAGGACAGCTACAGTAGTAGTTTATCACCACCGAGTGAATTAATAATGACACGTGAAGCGTTTTTGAGTGTCCAAGCGCTATATAAAACCGTTGCATTATTATTGTTATCATTTTAAAAAAAAACTTTATTTTCTATCTTTTTTCAATGCACAGGTCATTTACGTCGGCCTTCCTGTTCTCCATAGAAGTGCAGGTGACCATCGGGTTTGGGGGACGCATGATCACAGAGCAGTGTCCCGCTGCCATCACTGTGCTCATCATGCAGAACATAGTGGGCCTCATCATCAACGCTGTCATGCTGGGTATGTCCACGCACCACCGCCAGAGGGAGATCGCTCAAAGCTTGTGTGTTCGTGCGTGTGCGTGTTTGCAAGTTATCTTTGCTGTCTGGAAAGACACGAACTTAATACAAAGTATTGCCCTAAGCCTGTTGCATTGTTGATATCATTATAGCACCAACTTTGTAGACTGCCCTCTGTGTTGTAATAGTTTCTCCAATATTTGGTTTAGTTGTAGGCTATTACATATTCTACACTACACAACAATGAATTCGATACAAGACTGAAGCTGTCTATTTCCAGGTTGTATTTTTATGAAAACTGCTCAATCAAACCGAAGAGCAGAGACTCTGATATTCAGTCGTCATGCTGTCATAGCTGTGAGAAACAACCGCCTCTGCTTCATGATCCGCATCGGAGACCTAAGGAAGAGTATGATTATTGGAGCAACAATCAGACTACAGGTCACTATCATGTTTTTTGTTTTGTTTGTGTATCTATTGTCCACCATCCACATGTGCCTGTGCAGGTGGTGAGAAAAACCACTACTCCAGAAGGCGAGGTGATTCCCATTCATCAGATAGATGTACAGACAGAGAGTGCTGTTGCAAGCAATAACCTCTTTCTGTTGGCCCCTCTCATCATTTGCCACATTATCGACAAAAACAGGTAGATTGATGATTTATTTAAATGGGGGGTTTGGGTATTTGTTTGGCCAATACAACAGTGGTTGATGAGCATATGTTTAGCCCCATGTATGACTTGTCAGCCATGGAGCTACAGTGCAGTGATCTGGAGGTCATTGCCATCCTGGAGGGAGTGGTGGAGACCACCGGCATCACCACGCAGGCTCGCACTTCCTATGTGTCTGAGGAAATCCAATGGGGCCACCGTTTTGTTCCTATAGTTACAGAAGAAGAAGGTGTGTACTCAGTAGACTACTCGAAATTTGGAAACACTGTCAAGGTAAAATAAAATAATATATTTCACAATGTTTTATGCTATATTCATATATTAAAAACATGTTTGTTCCTATTGTAGGTTACAACTCCCCGCTGTAGTGCCAGAGAACTGGACGAGAAACCTTCCATTCTAATCCAGACTCTTCAGAAAAGTGAGTTGTCCCACCAAAACTCACTGCGCAAACGCAATTCAATGAGACGTAACAACTCCATGCGTAAGGGCGCCACCAGTGGGAGTCTGCGGAGGAACAACTCAGGGCTCAACTCTCCAAAAGTCCAGTTCTTCTCCCCAGTGGAAGGAGGGCAGAGCCTGAACGCAGTCACTTGACATGAGGCCAGCCTCCTGCTCACTGTTCTGCTGCTCTGCCTCACTCACAGGACTCGAGCTTTGATATCTCTCTTGCCACGACAGGACTCTTTGTATACAAGTCTCCCATAATATTAACATTAAAAACATTTTCATAAAACTGCTCAACTGTCTTTATTATGACACAGTAAGAATATGTACACACATAGGATGTTTTTAAATGAATCCTATTCTGAATAAGATAATTACTACATGGTTAATGTAAGGGGCCCTTTAAAATAATACAATTGTGGTTGCCATTGTGTCTATTGTACAGAATAGTATTTTTACAATTTTTGTGTTTTTTTCCCATCAGCACCCTAAGATAATACATGCCCCCATCCAGGGCCAACTACCACCGAACCAAGCCAACAAACCTAATATTATTTTTATTTATTGTATTTTTACAATATGAATATATAATGTATATAAAATATATTTATATATGGATTATTTATTTATAACAATTATTTATAGCGAGGAGTTGATCCATCGAATCCACTGCAAAAACCATAACAAACTGTAACGATGACGTATGCGGAAGTCCCTGCAGTCTTGACTTTCACGTTGTTGTGAGTGTGGGGCACGGAGCGGTTATAATAACGGGGTTCTCTACTTACACTGTTCATCAAGAGGAACAGAACTCAGTAGAAATGGCAGGAAACCTCCTGTCCGCGGTGGGTCATTATGTCGGTGTCCATAAAGTCCAGAGGAGTCTGTGCAGTCTGTCTCGCCTCTGTCACACTGACGCACTGACACTGACGCAACAACACAATGGAATCAGGTCGGTTTTGAAGCTCCAAATGTACATTTGGGCTGCTAAATGTTATATTGCATAGGTTTGAATAACTTAAGAGTGTTATGTTTATTTTGTTTTTTAAATAGAAGAATAGTTTTGAACAATCCTAAAAAGAGAAATGCTCTTTCTCTGTTGATGTTGGAATCCCTTCGCAAGAGCATCCTCAGTGAAGCCGACAGTGAAGATCTCAGAGTGATTGTCATATCAGGTACGCTGCACGGCTTCTCTTTAGTTTAGGAGTAGACTTTGTAGAAGAAGGTGCAAACACTCGTGTTTGTTTACACACCAGCCAATGGTCCCGTGTTTTCCTCTGGCCATGACCTGAAGGAGCTGACCTCTGCTCAGGGAAGAGAGCATCATGTTCAGGTGTTCAACACCTGCTCAGAGGTATGTCCTCATGCACATGGCAGCCTGCAGCAGTGTGTCGCCTATACAAGCCAAAGTGGTTACATATAGAATATAAGCCAACATACGCTTGTTTCATTTCCAGGTAATGACCCTTATTCAAGACATACCCGTCCCAGTAATGGCCATGGTGAACGGTGTTGCCACAGCCGCAGGATGTCAGCTTGTTGCCAGCTGTGACATTGTAATTGCTTCGGAGAAATCTACCTTTGCTACTCCCGGTGTTAATGTGGGTTTATTCTGCTCAACACCAGCTGTAGCTATTGGGAGGGCTGTGCCTAGAAAGGTAACATTTTCAACTTATTGAATGAGATCATAAAGTTATCTTCTGCCTAAATATACATCTATAATATGATCTATCACAGGTTGCACTGGAGATGTTGTTCACAGGATCTCCTATATCGGCCCATGATGCTTTGCTACATGGTCTGGTGAGTAAGGTTGTCCCAGAAACCCGCCTGGAGGAGGAGACATTGGCTATTGCTGAGCGCATTTGTTGGGCCAGTCAACCTGTGGTAGCTCTTGGGAAAGCTACATTCTACAGGTACAGATGTGTTTATCATTGTTGATATTCAACATTTCCACTTATAATAATCTATGTTAGTATATGCCACAAAAAATTCACACACAATTGATGTATACAACACCACAGAACGTGTTCAGTGATTTGTTCATTTTTTTTCTCTTGAAGTCAAATGGCACAAGGTCGAGATGCTGCATATGCCACGGCCTCCAAAGTGATGGTGGAGAACCTGGCACTGAGAGATGGACAAGAAGGAATCAGAGCTTTCATAGAAAAACGCAAACCTGTGTGGAGTCATAAAACAGAGAAAGCTCATGACTGATCTAGGACATGGCTGAACAAACTAATTATTACTAAAGCATTATTAAATATGTTGATTAATGCAATCATAGTAACAAACAAACCTGTTCTTTTTGTAACAGCAGTTTTGTAAATTATAAATACATTTTGCAAATTTTCTATTGAACAAATAAACGAGAAAAAAAATCTGTCACCATTTTTTGTCTTGAAGCATCGTGAATGTGTCGAGTCTCCCTTAGGAAAAATATTAGTGATAATAATCCCATGCATACAATTTTTGTCATTCAGAATCACATAAAAAGAGACAAAATAATCTATCCGTGTATTGGGTTTACATTTATTTAGTAAAGAAAATGTTTCAGAGAGAAGTCAACATTAACCTGCCTCCAATAAATTAGTAAATCATCAATAATTATGACAATTTTTGCTCATTTCAAAATCCAACCAACAATCATAAAAAGATGTATGCAAAGCAAAAAAACTATTGGCTTCAAGCCATTCAACAAAGCAAAGACTATTCAGCTGTCAATTAGTAAAATAATTACTCATCTATACCTCAAATGAAAAACTACTGGCCTTGAGCATAAATATGAATATAAATCTATTTTGCCATCTCATGTGAACACGTTTAAACTTTGATAGAACAGAAAAATCAAAGAAAGAACTTACAGTATCTTGAAATGGATTTGTTTTCTTATTGTAAGACAAATATTTTTTTTCTCTTTGAAAAATAACAATGAATCTCTAATATACATACATCTGAAGTAACAAAAAATACAGTAAAAATAAACCAGGGAAAGGCTCCCTGTCTGTAGTTACACGTGACATCAAAATCCACTGTGCATACTCTAAAAAGATACACAGCCATCTGTTCATTTACATCCAAAAATAAAACAAAATCTTCTATCAGTTATCAAACTGATCAGTAGAAATATTGTAAGCTGGTGTGTTCTGCATGTCCCACTTTCACATATTTATGTTAGAAATGACAGCAGACACAAAGTCACCTCTTTACAGGTAAAATACTAACCACAGTGTCATTGACTATCGCACAGTTACAGTGTTGCAGTATTGTGTCCATCAAAGCAGCATGGAGTCCTGAATGGCAAACGCCTCATGGGCATTTCTGTAATGTGGTCCTACAAACAGCTGGGGGAGCTGTTGTCTTATCACAGGCTGTTGCTCGTGAAACTGTGTTCTGAACTGATGGAGGTTGTTGGCAGGAAAGCTAAACTCCTGCACAGGAAACATCTGAGCTTTCTGGAAACTGGGCGAGCGAGGCATCCCACCAGGAGAGAGCAGGGGGAGCTCCCCCTCGGCCCATGGAGCGTCATCCATAACTATCTGTCTGTCATCTCGATAGTTGAAGCTGGGCTCCATTCTGCGCAGACCCACTGGTGTGAAGGCAGGTGCAGTGGAGGTGAGCTGCTGGAGGTAAATGGGAGTGGAGGTCCCTGAGGTCTCCAGCTGCAGGGGGTATTCTTGTGGGGGCTGAGGGGTGCGGGAGTGGTGGCTGGAGTTGGGTGGGGGCTGCCTGCGGTAGGTAGCAAAGGAGTTGTTCATGAATTTGTCGGGAGAGTTACTGTTTGAATGCCTCTGTGTGGTGGCGTATGCTCGGTCCCCATGCATCTTAGTGGGGGAGGGGGTGAATCGAGAGGGCATTGCATAGCGTAGGGCCTCCCCTCTGTGATCCAGATTCATATTATGGACTGGATGAAAAATGGGAACTTCAGTTTTGGTTCTTCCCAGTGCCTGCTGGTGAGGAGACATACCATAGTGGGCACTGGGAAAACTGCCCTGGATCCCCCCTGGGGAATTATGAGGAAACTGATGTGATAATGAGTGCATGGTTCCTCTGGGCCCGGAAGCTACGGACACAATACTTCCAGCCGAACTAGGTCCTCGTAATGGACTTCCACGATGACTTGGCGAGGCTCTTATAGGTGTCTCTGCACGAACATTTCTTATTCTCGATGGAGGCCTCTCCAGCTCCAGGATTTCAAAGTCCTGCTCAGGTAAACCAGGTACATTGTCATACTGTGAGGCGTTAGAGCCTCTGTTCGAGCCGGGAACAAAGCCTTTGGAGCGTGGCCGTCTGTGAGCCAGCGCAGCGTCCTCTGGACTTGATGGAGCAGGAGATGTTCCTCTGCTCTGTCGCTCCCGAGCTGCTGCGACCTTAGCAGCCTCTAGTTTAGTCTCTGAGGGTTTGAACCAGCGGGGACCAACGTCTCGACGAGAGCTGGGGGCTGCATTGGAGTTGTGGTTGGCTGTGGCGTTGTTTTTCCCTTCTTCTGTGATTGCAACTTGTGGCCCAGGGTTCTGAGGAGGTGCAGTGAGAGTAGGGGGGGGAGTTGGCTGCCTCTCAGGTGGGCCAGCCTTCTGCTGTTCACTGGCAATCTCTCCTGACGCTCTGGAACTGGCATCTCTCCGGTCAGCCTTGTTGTGCCGGATTGGTTTATCCAGTGAGTCTCTGCGTACACGACTTGGAGGCCGACTTTCCACTTGACGCTCCGGAGCAGGACTCGGGTCTCTCGAAGGCAATGGAAGCTCTGAAAGCTCTG
>JAPMNZ010920730.1:0-11184 GCA_029875035.1 Pomatoschistus microps
CAAATGAGACAAATGCCTCAATCCTCAACACATGAGTGTAGGACGGCACGATTAATCAAAAATTGACTTAAAATAAGCTAAACAAATCACGTTTTGTTAAGTCCTCTGAGATGACTTCTGTTGTGATTTTGGGCTATACAAGAATAAATTGAATTGAATTGAATTGAACTTAAAATTGGCAAATGTTTTCTCGATTTGAGTGCATTTTCAATGTAATGTTGAAAACTCACCATAAACAGATTTATTGTTCCGCCCGAGTAAATGGAAATAAAAACACTTATATTTTGAAAATGTCAACTGATTGAAGGATGGATGCGAAAGGAGAAGGCCGCGATCAGCAGATGCTTCTGCCTAATCCGTTTTGAGCTTTACTTTGTAATGTACGATTTAAAAATAACTTAAAATAAATAAATTAACAAATAAGTATATTTTTCCTCAATGAAAGGCCTACTGTAAACACAGAAAAAATAAGTCAGAAACATGAACTGTTAAACTGATTCAAGAACCACATACAACTCAGAACTTTTAGAACATGTTCTCACTCAAACTTGATTTAAATACAGGTAATAATTTGTTATTTGCGATATTTTCTTCATCGCTATCATTGCGTAACATTTCCACCTCACAGTTAAAGGCAACACAGACAGATCTGTTTCAATAAAGAAAGACCTTGAGTTAAAGCTCTTGTCATGGTTAATACCTGCTGTAGGACATTTATGTTTTCAGTCAAGCCATTAACTGTGAGGGCAAGTGGGAAATATGTTGAAAACTTAAAATTACGAGCCCTTGCATTACAGGGAGAATGAGAAGCATCTATTCTAGACGAGAGAATTACCATGTTGTGTTGAAGCTACAATTGCCTTGCAGCGTTTTTATCTGATGCTGACATTTTGACATAACGTCTACAGTAGTTTGTCTGATGACACTGGACAGAAACAGGACAATAAATGACCTTGTGTGTCAAATGCACAATGAACACTACTTTCTCTGTGTATGTGTGATTCAAACCATTAATACATATTATCATTGCAGTACTTCTATCATCTTTTGGGTGAGGGTTACCACTGGTCCTAAGAAGTCCGCCTAATTATGGGAAGTGAAGATGCACCTTGAATCTGCCGCTGCTGCTCTCCCAGTTCATCGGCCTTCATCGCAGCTTTACTGTCCTCCTCAAACACGATAGGTTTGTTCTGGTTACCGACGCCCTTCACCATTAGGACCGGTGCGTGGGCCTCCTGCAGTTTGGGCTGATCCAGAGACAGGCCCTGGGCTCCGGGACCATCCGCCGCTCCCACTCCAGCCCCGACAGCAGCCACGTCCAGGGCCTCGCTCTGCTTCTGAGTGATCGCAGGCTTCTTCAGAGCTATATGTAATGACAAAGAATATAGGCCTCAGATTTTCATTATACAGTCCATTAAATAAAGGGACAATCCTTACAGAATTGTACGTTTTCTTCAATTTTTCCGACTTCACTGTCTTCAATGCCAGGCATGCCAGCGTCACTGCCAAGTTTGCCCATTTCATCTGTAACAATGCAGACTTTTAAATATGGACTAAAGTGGCTATTACTCAGACAATCCAAATGTTCACGGCCGCAACTTTACTTTGTCGATTTTATGTTTACAATTACTTTGATCTACAGTGATCTACTGATCATTTATGGACATGGGTAATTGCACTCCTTTTGAACCAATGCCCCAATGGTTTGTCCTCCAAGACGACTGCTGTTGTGATTTAGGGCTATACATAAATAAATTGGATTGAATCATAAAAAAATGTGAACTGTTTATACTGTACACTGTATCCTGTCTTGTATGATGTGATGTGTATAGTAACATTGCGAGTGCTATAGTATGCGGAGAAGTCTATGTATTAAGTCAATCAATTAATACATAAACACGCTGAGAACATTGTCTCAGATATTTCCATAATGACTGGAAAATATATTAAACTGTATTCTAATCCAACAAGTCCTTTTTATAAAGAAATTCTCCAGAGGCATCACCTGAGCTTTGCTATGATCAAAAGTATAAAAATCTCATATTTACGTGACATATCGGGATCCAAGCAACTGATCGATTATCAAAATAATAGTTAATTGCGACCCTATGTGGAGACACAAGGAAGTAGCTCTAGTCTAACCTTTTAACTCTGCGGCTCCATGCTGATGCGTGGTCACAGGATGGTGTTCTGCCTCCACCTCGGCTCCTTTACCAATCACACCTTTTTCGGTGTCTTTTACATTCTAAGGAAGAAAACAAAACATGGTCAGACACAAATTATAGCACCTGAGAAATGCCCCTTTCTGAATCCGTACATTCCTACCAACCTGTCTTAACTTTGATGCTTCAACTTCCAAAGCCTTTTTTGTTTCTTCATATTCCTCTTTAAGCTGTGCGATTTGACGGCCGCACTGTAAACTGCAAGCATAAAGTACTCTTAGCTGCGAGACGTTAATTCAAGGATCAGCAGGAGCCCTCTCAGCCTACCTCTCATACTCCAGCTTTCTCTCCAACGTAGTGCTGTTTTTCTTCACTTCCTTGAGCTGGTCTTCTTGCTTCATAAACTCCTGCTTCAGTTCTTTTAGCTGCTCTGCTCAAAAACACACTCAAAGGTCACAACAGAGAAAATGAAATGACTACATTGATTGTTTAGGGTTTGCCCTCTGCTGGACAACACATGTATTACCTTTGAGTCTCACGATCTCAGTCATTTGAGCTGTGACGTCTCCTTGCAACTTAACCTGGAGGAGGAAAAATTCAGTCATGGGCAATACAGCGGGGAGACTGGTCGGCCCGGTTTGTGACAAAGCATCTAAATAAAGAGTCATGCAAGGATGTTAAATACTTAAATATGCATCAGCAGTAATATTGGCAGGGGTTCAAAATTTAACTTTTTTATAATTAAACTTGAGAAAAACACGCAGAAAATGTTATATTCAATAATATTTAATAACCTGCTTTTATCCTTGTATCACTAAGGACTTGGCCATTCAACAGTCGGTAATTTATATGGCAGACAATGTGGTTTTGAAATACATAACATTAACATATGATGAGTACAAAAACAAAAGTATTTGCTCTGTGTTTGTGGAAGGCTGGAATAAAGGAGTGGCGCAAAATCTTTCTTAAAACCGCCTAACAGGTTTGAAGCTGAAATCCTTCTTTTTCATTGTTAGGAACACAGCTTCAGACAGTTGTGAGCGTTAAAGATTTAGTTGTGCAACAGAAGGTGGGGAATGAATGCTCATTTAGAATCTGATTATATATCAAGGATCAACTATGGGCCATCATAATCTCATTATCTTTACTTTTCACGACATTTCAGGTTTTAGAATGGGAAATAATTTCTTAATTATACAACATATTGATCAAACAATCTCAGAATGTCTCAAAATATTGTCTTAGAAGGCAAAGACGATGATGTCATAGGATAAGGATACATCCTAGTGTACCAGGATGTGATCTCAGAGACAATCACGTAATCTTCCGACTTCCCAAACCAGAGCATTTAAAAAGGAGCTGGTGACACAAGTGTATTCAGCAGTGACACAGAGATGTGCCTATGTACAATCTTAGATGCTTTTGCAAAGCTTTTGTGTTGATACCAGCATGTCCTGCAAATGTCAAAACAACCGAAGGAGATGAACACAAGTAGTCAATTGAGAGAACCTCATTAGCCAAGGGAAGTTTTTTTTTCTAGCATAGTTTTTTTCATTACTCTGGAAAATGTCTTAAACAGTGGCAGTTACAGAAAACATATGGGTTTGATCGACTTATCATTTGATCTTTAAATGCAATCGTTGCACTGTCTAATACCGGTAAGCAGTGGCCCTTTGAGGTTTCTTTTCAACGTAATTAATAATAACTTCTCAACTGTATCATACACGTGCACTTCCAGTCACTTACAGTTGATTCCTGAAGGGCCAATGCCTCCTACTTCACGTGAACATGCAGAGTTTAATGTCGGAAAAGTGTTATGCCCAACTGTGGAAAATTGTATGCAATAGAGAAACGTTTTTATAGACAAACAGGAGAAGCCTCATCTCCAGTAGAACAAGTCAGGTTCATGGAGATGCAAGCCTGCTCATAGGATATGTGCGTTATATTGAACTCGGTGCTACAAAATCCTCCAAAGTTACAACAATCTTTAGGATTCGTGTATTCTTGAGCTGCAGTGACAGCGGCTCTTCACTGGTGCGTTGGACACAGTGAAGCACACTTACCTTTTCGTCTGAGCACTTCTTGATGATCGCTTCTCGCGCTGTGATCTTCGCCTCCAGGACGCTGAAGTCCGCGTCCTTCTGCTCGATCTGCTTCCTGTGAGTGTCCACCTGCACCATGAGCTCAGAGTTGCGCTTTTCCAGGCGACTGCGTGCCGCATCTGTGCGCTTCACCTGTGTCTGTACCTCCAACAGCTCATCCAGCAGATGCCCGTGTTTATTAGACACTGTCCAATAGTTGAAAGACAGTATGGCGATGATCACCATCAAAAAGATCAAAATGAAGGACGGGAGGCGGCCTCCACGTCGATTCGCACCAAACCCCACCATCTCAAAAACAACAAAGACACTTCACTGCCCCTCTGTCAAAGTCTTCCGTCTACGAGGCATACCGTAAATGTGACCACAGGACTATTGAACACTCCTCACATCTCTGATCTCCAGCGAGTCCTGCTTCCGCAAACTACACATCTCTGATCTCTGCAGCTCAATGGTCCAATGTGAGAGCCGACCCGCCCGGGGGACGTGGCCTGTCCAGCTGGCAGGGCTCAGCACAGACGTGGACGGAGCAGGGACACAGACAGCTCGCCTCAGCTCACAAGCGGACAGTTTACAGTCAGTACACGACACAACATAAGCACAGCCAACAGACAGTCCACAGGAGCAGGGCTAGCATCTACAGACACAGGAGCAGCGCGGAGCTAACACGGCTAACACCTGTACACTGCTAACAAGGCTCCAACAACACCGTCAAATACAAGCTTTAAGGCGTATTTACATGGAAGACATCAGACACATCACAGTGGGGCCTACACAGATGAGGGCTCTTCATAGAGTCAGACAGACGCAGCTTCTCCAAATCTCATTTCAGGTCTTGTTTTCCTGTGAAGCTCAACACAGCGATACGAGAGAATACTTCCGGTCTGTGTCAAAATAAAACAGCTATTTCGCCTTCAACCTTTACTTTTTACACATGTTTGTTTAACCCTTGCAATGAGGAACACACACATTTGCTTCATCACTTTCTTATTAGTTTTGTTGAAAGACACAACATAGTCTCATTTATTTGTCGTGTTTGTTTACAGCCTATGGTCATGTTTTCAAGTCTTTTATACTGAAGCTTAAATGACTGTTGTAATATTGTATGTCTGCAAATTAAAGCTTATGATTAATCTATATCTGATTTCTTTCATCTTAGTCACATTGTAATTCACATTAAATCAAGTCAAATTAAGAGCCAAACACCACATACAAATCCATAGTTTATTTTAACACTGATAAGAATTTTAACACAATGAGGTAAGTTAAATACTCCACATCTGCAATGTTCTTGAACCAGTGGCACTACAAATTACACACCACCTCACCATCAGAAACAGCTCCACAACGCCTGAAAAATAATGGCTTATATGCCCAGGCTGGTCAGTTCACAGTTTAATACAAAATAACAAATTCCCTTTGTGTCTTCAAAGGAAAAGAGCAACATTAATCATTTTCTGGCACTCCAACATCCAACATAGCAGAAGTGTATAACTCTTTATAGATGAAATTCAGTAGAAAACGTCCCCTGAGGGAGAAACATTCCTGTTGATGAGAAAATTAGTCACTACAGACAGGCAGGCTCAGTGTCGAGTTTGCTACCATTTCTGCTGATAACTTGGCACAGTCTCTCTGGGCACTATCAAAGACACATGGAGTCCATTTTGGGCAAACCGGCTGCAAACCCACTATGCACTTAATCTCCAGGCGCAGCCGCAAGTCACCGCTCGGACATGAAGCTTTCTCTGCCCTGAAATGACCTGTCAGTGCTCTCATTAAGGTCAAAGAATAGTCTCTCTGCTCAAAACAGCCTGTTCTGAGCTGGGGGAGTCCGGAGGGTTGGTGGATGCGCTGGTTGTGTGTGGCTGAGGGGGCCGATTCAGGGATGGGGATGGGGACGAGCTCAGGGCCCCACAGCTCTGGAGGTGCAGGTCCTCGTACGTGTGTTTTCTGGGACTGCCAGTGATTCGCTGAGTCATCATCTACGCAGACAAAAAGCGATAATATAATTGTATTGTTGAAGGTCAATCTTTATTTCAATATATTTACAATGGACAGAAATGAAAGCTTTGAAATCACAGTAAATGTAACTATGTTGTGTAATAAATTCAATGTAAACAGTTGGTTCTGCATGTATTTTTGGCCTCTGTCAGCTTTTTTAGAAAAGAGAGGCCAATTAGCTCTCAGAGTTAGGGTTGGGGTCTTGTAAAGTAACAACTTTTAAAAGATTTCTGTTGGGGCAGACAATGTATTATTTATGTAACAAAAAAGTTATATACCCTAGCAGTAAGTTTAGCAGGTGGTAACAACGGTAGTAGTAGCAGTAGTAGTGTAGCAATATTAGTCTGTATAATTGTTGAGTAAATATAGTAAAAATAAAACTTCTAACATGTTGCAAAAAGAGTTAAATAATACTCTGCACATGTCTTGAGTCCAAAAGAAAAAGAAAACTCTTGGCCTAAAGAAGAACATTCTCCATGGAAATAGATACATGTAATTCCCTACTCTGGAAGACAGCCAATGGAACAAAATAGTAGCACTGGTAGTACTGGTATGGGAGAAACGTGGTGGCACTTTCACCTAAGTCAACTTTTCATTTTCATAGCTTACATAGCTTACATTGTCAACTACTTTCTCAAGATACAATGTTTGGGATCTCATCCAGAGCACAGAGTGATTGAGGGACTACTTTAAACAGTAAAAAGGGATTTGAAATGGCCTATTTATTCATATAAATGCACTGTTAGACAGTCTTTATTGATCCCACTACAGTATTTCATTTAACAGCAGTGCATCTAATAAGGATATTATACCTGGTCTATGACGTTGGCACTGTAAATGGCCTCCTCCATGTGTTTCTCGTCTGATTTGATGACACATTTGATGTTGTTGACAACCTGCTGGACTTCAGGAGGTAGAGAGCAGCTTGAGTGCTCCAGAAACTTGGCCACAAGGATCTTGGTGTCCTTGTACATCTTCAGGTCAGCCAGAGAGTGAGGCCGCTCCTGAGAGAGGTGCGTGTGCATGGTCCGGGACTTCATCTGGAGGTCGATCTTTTTGGCTTCCTTCTGCTGCTTTTTAGTGCTGGTGTGACTCGATTTGCTGGACACTAACATCAAACAATTGGTAGAATAGCAGAAGTTTCAAATTTGTTTTTTCATATGGGTGCTTGTGAAATCCCATCTTGGATGAGAGTCAAAAACATGGTCAAAATGACCACCTTTGGAACTTTCTATCATGCATGAATGAGAGACAATATTAAGCCTTATTTACAAAGAAAAATTTACCTTGCTCTGACGAAACACGTACTGAATCCTCAGCCGGGTTGTTAGCAGCAGCACAACCATAATTCTCCCCTAAAACATATGAGATAGGTTATAAATTTGTTAAGTTAAGTTTGCATATAATTCATAATTTCAAACAGACCTCGTGAGGTGGTGGAGCAGGCCAGCGGGTCGCTGGTGGAGCGGACGATGCGTGCCAGTTTGCGGTACTTCCTGGCAGCTCGGAGCCCACGGGGTCTGTCCGGGGAGCTGCTCTGAGCTGATGTGGAGGAGGTGGAGGGTGGCTGTGACGATGCCGGAGACCACACACTGAAACATAAGCGAGGGCCTCGAGCTCGAGCTGGAGGAGACGGGGACAGAGAAGGAGCCAGAGGGCTGAAGGCAGACGTTCCCCCAGAAGAGGCCACTGATGTGGGGGAGCAGGGCTGCGGCGGAGGGGACACAGTGACCGGGAGAGTCAGTTTGCGGCTCATCATACGAGCCTTTATGAGGGAGTGAGCAGAGGACTTGGGCGGCTCCTCTGGCAGGTGTTTGGCTGAGGCCAGTTCGTCACAGATGTGCATGGCACTGGGGTGAGTTTGTTCAGTGTCCTCCTGGTCCAGGTTGCTGTAGTTCCCGGAGGACCAGTCAGGAGAGCGCTCCTCTTGAGTGTGGGACGACTCGCTGTAGCCGGTGTCACTGGGGCGCACCTCAGTGCACAGGCCGCGCTGACAGCGTGCGTGCCGCGTGCACAGCTCCAGACTGGTGCAGCTGCCGTCAGTGGGGGCCGTGTGCAGCGTCCCGTACGGAGACAAGTCTGAGCCCTGCACCTCCAGAGAGCACAGATCCTCAGAGGAGCACGTCTGGTCTGGGTCAGCCACCTCCGACACCATCAGAGAGGCACTGTCCACTGAGGCTGAGACAGACATTTGAACATGAGAGACACATAGAGACACAAAGACATGATGTATCCTCTTACCTTGGGTGCTGAGTCCTGCAGTGGTGTTTCTATCACACTGACTGGAGCCAGTGGCCGGCTGCTCCATGCTGGTAGTGACCTACAGTGAATATACATGCACATTTGTCACATTGCTCACTATATTCATGTATCACAAAAAATACTGGTCCTCACTGAGGTCCTCACCAGTACTGAGGACATTTGAAATGTGTTTTCATTTGATTTTAATAATTCAGAATTTCATTTATATCAAACATTTCAAGGCACTACGTCTTTCTGACAAAACACTAGCTGGGTTTTCATGATTATAATGAAGTTCTGAAGTTGGCCAGCAGAGGAGGCTAAAACACCACACCACACTGTACTCGTTACATTTCTACAATGCATCAACAACCATCTGAAAAAACCCTGGTATCATTACAGTGCAAGGATATGAGGAAAATATCTCTGACAAGATGCTTTGCCTTATTTCAATATCAATGGCACCTGCAATTCCAACCAAACAAGGCCAGAGCATCAAATTCAACACATGGGCTACTATAAGAAGTTACTTTACCCCGTTGAGGTTCCACAAAAGGAGAAGATTTGTCAATTATATTATATTCTAGATTAGATTAAACATCATATACATGTTCTTTGGAACATGTATATGATGGAAAGACTAAAGGATTAGTCTTTCCAATGTGGAAGAAAGTGTTGGAAATAATTCATGGATGTAAACTGTACTCCTTCAAGTAATTGTCAAGAAGCCTTCTGTAAATGAGATGTCTGCACTCTGAAGAGACGTGTGTAACATGTGACAAACCTGGCTGGCCGGAGTTTGTCCCACCACAGACTCGTACGGGGGAGGCAGGTCCGTGGGGTACAGGGTTCCGGGACTGTTGATGGGAACCCCGTAGATGGCACTGAAAGGTGAATGAGGGAAATCCAAATGCAGCCCCCTGTCATCAACATAAGATACAAGAAGATGTTTAGGGACATAATTTTAAACCTCATTAACCGCTTTCCCAATTGACTACAATGTAACCATAGACTGTAAATGATAACCGACATAGTCACGCCTTTCTCCGCCGTTGAAACTAATGTGACACATTGCTTTCTGTGGCGCTTTTTCAGTATAGCCGCGCCCGCGGGGCAGGAAAATGTGAAAACATGCATTTGCGTATGCAAATCTGGAACATAGCGTTGGGCTAAAAGCTGACTTTTGGACCATCCTGTAAAGACATTTTCAAGAGGAAAGAAGGCAGCATACAAAAGCAGTAGGTAAATCTCTTTCCGGGGTCCACCCCCACCGGCCTGGAGTGAGATTGCAAGCATGTCAGCGCACATGCTCATGGACCTTTTGGAGCCGGGACCCGCCCCCACTGAATGTAACCCATCCATTCTGCATTATTAAGTGCGCTCCATCCCAGTTTCATATGGCACCAATTAAGGAGGAGCAGTCATGCATCCAGTCATATCTTTTAATTACCAACCTCTTCTCCTCTAAAGTGGCAGAGCGTGAAATACAACCCGCACGTTTCCACCAATCATTGGCCTGTGATGATGTCATGACACTGGGCAGCAAGGCTATAAACGCAGCTACTGCCTTGTTTATATTTATGGCGTAATTGACAAACAGATGCGGCTTGCTGCCAAGAGGCTTCACCAGCGACGGCGACACGTTGTTGTTGGACCGGAGAAAATGGAGGAGATGATGAGGGCGAGGTCAGAGTGGTGTGACAGCGGCAGAGGGTTTAACACAGTGTGGGGCTGTGAATGCATCGTACGGCTATTGTGCTCTGGAATCACTACCTTGGTACTTTCAGCCGTCAAGCATTCACCACGTATATCAGGGTATGTGAAGATTATTTAGTTTAATTGATAATCCTGATTATTAGGGTTACAACATTACCAAATACAAACACGAGAAATATTATCTGTGATCATTTTAGAAGGAAAAAACCAGTCTAGTAGAACTCGTGGCTTGAGCTAAAACTTTCGAAACTACAAAGAAATGTGTAATAAATGCCATGCAAGTTTTCACATTCTTAATATAGTAAGAACTTATACGTCACATCCTTAACCATGCAGTTCCCCTCGTGACATTTTGTGTGTGTATGTGTGTGTGTCTGTTACCTCTGTGCATCCATGGAGGGGGTGCAGGTGTACTCTGGGGGGTAGTAAGGCGGAGGGGGGATCGGAGGGATAAACTCATCAAAGTCCAGGGTCTGGTGGAGGATGGTTCCATGTGGGGTCATGCAGTCTGGGTTCAGGCCACGCGCTCTGTGTGGCATGAACTGCAAGAACAGAGAAATACAGTTAAAAATATATATATAATATATCTGTAGAAAGACTCAATGACACGAGAGCTGAATGACACATTGCAGATACTATAACATTAACTTGTTTTTCTAAAAAGATTATGCTAAACAGTTACATACTGGGACGTTAGGCCTACCCCAGCTTTACGCTCAAACATAGCCTGGATCTGATTGTTTCCTTCTGTCGGAAAGAGAATTGCCCAATGCTTATGGCGTCCTCTTTCCTCTCGAAAACGGCTTTACAGGATGTTCGAAAAGTTGGCTCTTATGCCGCTTTTCGACAACACCCGCACTACACGACACTACACAACCCGGCGCGTTACTTTTGCATTTCCACCAGCGTTTAAGCTAGGTATTGCATTCTATTTTCGGACCGCCTCGAGAGCGGTTCCAATGGCG
>JAPMNZ010920775.1:0-10126 GCA_029875035.1 Pomatoschistus microps
TCGGTATTCGGGTTCGGATTCGGCAGAATCTTAACCATTGGGTTCGGTATTCGGCCGAACCCCAAAAATCTGGATTCGGTACATCCCTAAGCTCCTCCCAACGGGCATCAGGCGTGTCAAGCGTGTCAGGCGCGTCAGGAGTTTCAAGCACCATAATGAGAAAAATCAATCAGCATCAAACAACGCGCGTTAAAAGCTTTTTGAAGCTTTTGGTGTGAACACAGCTCTAGAGGTGTCACGACTCTCTTTTAGGGTCACAATTCACTGTAGCGTACTGTAACATGGCTCAAGTATGCTAATTAAACGTATAAATCCAGCCTTTTATACTATGCTCAAGAATACTATGAATTTAACACTGATTGATAATGTTATGGTTAATCCACCATTATCAGAAAGGAAGGTTCCCTAAAACCCTTAGACTCTAGAGATTGAACACAAACTAATGTCAAACCCTCTCTCGTTACAAGTGCTGTTTAGGGGAAGCTAACAATTCTCTTAAAACGTATCAATTACGTGGAGCAGGAAGCAGAGAAGCAGCATCGAGAGTCATCCATATGCAGCTCTGGTCTCGCTGCAGCCTCCTGGAGCGCCGCCAAAGCAGATATTACAGCCACAGGTGCAGTCATAACATAACACAGCCTCTGAGCACACGATTGGAACACAAATATCATAGCAATACTGCAGGAGAGTGCTGAGCAAGCAGCTTTATTTAACCAGATGTATAGGTTGGTTGAGGGTATAGTGGTAGCTCCAGTTCCCAGTTTGATTAACATTTAATAAACGTTCACATAAGCTAAACGCACAAATCTGACGTGAAACAGACAAAAGGTGAATCCCTGAAAGTTAAGAGATACTGTTGTGATTCTTTTTTTTTCTAAATCATGTTTTTCTTTTATGCTCATGTAGGTTTTAACTTTGAATTATTGAGCGTAACCTTATGCACACCCCTAAGGTGCTATTTTGTCATGTGTTAGAAAGAAGAAAACACCACCTGGCAGTAGGAGAAAGGACCTAAAAAAGAACATTTCACTACAGTTCTAAAATATTTGAGACCTTTAGTATCAATAAAGACGTTACAGAAGCAGGTACTCTGCAACATCCTGTGGAGTGAATTGCAGACACTATTACATAAGCCCGAAGCTGAAGCAGTGGTTCTGCTCTGTGTGCCGCCATAGCATTAGCATTATGTCTAAAATTAGAAAATATATAATCCAGGTGCCATTGTGGTTCTTTTCTATGGCAGCACACATTATAGATCCACAAGCTCAAGAATAAGCTTATTATAAACAAAGCCTCAAGATTTGGTCCATTCAGAAATGCATCGTCTAAATCAATGATTCCATTGATGACTGTAAACATCTTTGAAACTCCTCTCACATCTGAAATAGACCTTTAGGCTGTGATGTAAGAAATGTTTATTTATATGGCAAATTTTACAGACCAAAGTCACCCAAAGCGCTTTAGAGTTTGATATTGTTCCACTCTTTCCACACAATGATGACAGAAGCGAGACGCCGAACACACTGGAGCAGCAAAGCCTCCATTACATTCATACCTATCGAACATGTTTTTAGTGGTAGGGGAAACCGGAGCACTTGGGCTAACCTACGCAGACACAAGGAGGACATGCCAACTCCACATAGAAAGGCCTGGAGGTGGAATAGAACTCTGGACCTTCTTGCTGTGATGCACAAGTGCTAACCACTGCACCACCGCCAATAAGCACGAGTGCCACCACTGCGCCTCCAAAAGTTTCAGTAGCCTGGAAAGAGTATGGACCCAGGCCTAAAATCACCAAACATCTACACAACGTGAGAATACATAATAATTATCATGAATTTAGGAAGTGATCCAGGCTCCGAAATGTTGTCAATACATCATACAGATACAGACCAGATATACAGAATTGTTGACTGCTCAGTATATCATTTTCCAACTAAGGTCAACAAGAGTGAACGGCTAGAGCTTGTAGCTGGAGGGTGGAAGGACAGTGATGATGATTCAGGACATTTAACAACATTTATGATCATCTATCAACATTCATGGACAGTGGTCTTTTTTATAATTGCATGTCTTGTGTTTCAACCGTTTCATTCTCTGATTTTTTTGGCCAAATGACAGCTTTGTAAAGTCGTCCAAGATAACTACTGTTGTGATTTAGGCAGAAAGCAAAACATATGAGAGATAGCATCTTCAACAAAAATTAGATTAGAACAAATTGCCTCTAAATCAGTCCCACATAAAAAGACCAATAGCTGGTCTCTGGATGCTTAAAATAAAAAAAAAGAGGAATAACATGATTATTACACTTTATTCTATTCTCAGGTTTATCTTACTTGTGTTGGTTCGAGTGGTATATTCCTAATGTACTACATCATGTATTGCAACACTGAACATTTTCCACTGAGGGTCGAATATAAGGTTTCTCACAATTATTCTTTATTCACACCATAAGCGAGATCATGGCGCCATGGCAAAATCTGTGTCCTATCTGCTAGTTAAAGATACAGTCAATGATGTATCCAGACACCAATTTTAAAATACTGTGGAGAAACATCCCTAAACCCCAAAAGAGGTCAAGTTATAATGTGTTTTCAAATAAGACCTCAAAAAATATATATATNGGGGTGGGGATGGGATAGGCTTACAAATATCGCACTTTCTGGCATTATTTCAAATGAGATTAACAACATGTGAGGTCTGCAGTGTTCTTTGTTATTCTAGTTTTACTGTAAATGGCCGATGAACTGGATCAAACTGAATCCATCTTTTAAAAGCTAGGGGCCGCACTCTCGCTTCTCGGCAAGAAGATCCTGAGTTTGAATCCCGTTCGTCGGAACAGGGCCTTTCTGAGTGGAGTTTGCATGTTTCCTACGGATGCTCCGGTTTCCCCTACCACTAAAACCATGCAAAATAGGTACATTATCCAGCTGCTGACCAAGAGCCCATGGCTACAATACGGAGTGATGTGTTCATGAACATGTACTGTCCCAACCAAGTAAACAATAAATAAATAAGAGTTCCTGACAGACATCAGACAACATCTAGTGACATCAGGACGGCGACCACTGCTTCCGATAGACGCCCTAGTGGCATCAGGGTCAAATGCAGATGCAAATGCCTACGGGGATATAAGTTCACCTTTGCCTTTGCTACCAGCTCTTTTTAACCACAGTGCTCAGTACGCATCTTCATGCACCATTCCATCCATGACACTTATGAATATTTGATAACATGACTGTATTCTGAGGACGTACTGTTGTAATACACATTTTACAGCAGTGTCATCTGAACCACGTACAAAGCTGTTTGCCCTCTGTCAACACATGCGCTTATGACAAATTACTATCAAGCATGAAGTCTGGATCCAGCTGCCATTTCCCACATGTCCTTGTATTAAAATTACATACAGATTATACCTCAAGATAAGCAGTCACAGTGTGCGTCACAAGCAGCAGTTTAGCATTAACCAGTAACATCATTTTTATTACCTTAGCTACTATACTATTACACTCACCATCACGACCAACGCAGAAGGTTCCCTCCCATGCTATTTCGCGTACTGATTTTCATACATAAAATACACACAAATACTTTCGACAAACCCTGGTTAGATTAATAGCGCATTTATTTAACGAATAGATCACGACGTAAATGCTAACGAGTTTAACTAAAACAAATGGCAATATAAGGCGAAGAATTAACCCCCGCTGTTAACATAAACGACCAATTTAGAGTCATGTTTAATATAGTCGTAATAAATATATATTAGTTAATACAATACTGAATGGAGGCTGCATGCAAATTCAGCGAATTGCCATCTTTGTGTCCTTTCGCATCCTTACTTGCGCTTTAATTTTTTTATTTATTGAGAGACGGTTGCTCAGAATAAAATGTGACATATTTTAAAGACGTTTTAAATGTCACTTTTGTCAACTTGAATTACATTTAAAGAGAAAATTAATAGCAAGGAAGGATAAGGAAGGATGTATTGTGTACGAATTTGGATGCAGATACAATTCAGGTCCTGTCATGTCGCCTCCCGATAGATTAGCCTGTTAGCTTCCTAGCAGCTAATAACAGCTAGCCCGTTTCGCTGACAAAAAACACGTTTTATCAGAGTGACATCGTGCTGAGCGTGTGAATAACGCCCATACACACACACAAGACGCAAGACAAGCCATATAAAGGCGAATAGTAATGAGATGTCCTCCCAAAATGCGTCAACATACCTGGGGACATTAGCTGGCTAGCGGCTAGGCTCCGTCCGTGCGTCAGTGTGGGGGACGTAGAGGATGTGTAGCAAATGAGAGGATAAGTGCATAATAATATGATGGTCCAAAAAACGGCCGTGCGGTCATTCGTGCGGGATCTTGGCGGATGCGAGTCGCGGGTGCATGGTGCTTGGATGGCGACAGTGGGCTCGCCTCTCTTCGGGGGACGATTGGCTGTGCGTGCGTCCAACCTGATACTGTTCTGCCCGAGCTGCACTACATCCTCCATCCATCAGTGTGAGGCTGTGTGACGCTGCAGAGCTGGAGCTGCGCAGACAGGGCCGTTTATTCTACTAATGTTATACCATATATTCCAATGCAAGAAATATAAAGTAAATTAATATATACTTATACATCTGTAAATTCGTGGTGTTGTGGTGACAAATTTGCAAATCTGGACACCTGAATTTCTCATCCAGCGACCAATAAAATACCCATTTATCTAAAGAACCTACCACAATGTATTCTTTGGATGATTTTTGAAGTAACTGTATTCTAAATGATAACCAAAAAAGAAGTAGATTCAGTTCCTTAAATTTCCCAAGTTTGTGTTATTGATACAAGTTGTTTGAGTGCAGCCCTGAGAGTGCAGCTCCGGCTCAGATCTGGTGATGGGAGGAGGGAGGTGTGCAAACTGAATCCACCCAACCAGCTGATAACTGTCAAGTAAAAGGTTCTTCATATAGAGCTATTCTTCTTGGAAAATATTGAAATCCTGGCAGTGCCTAAACTTATCTTTGTCATTCCTTTGGGATCAATAAAATATTGAACTATCTAAATTATCGACTTGATATTGTCTATCTTGTTTTGTTCAGCACTTTTGAATTGCCTCGTGTATGAACTGTGCTATACTTACCTTGGCTACCGTTACATTTTGTTGTGGATTGAAAGTTAGGTAACCCAGTTTTAATTGAGTAAATTATATCCAGTGTCATAGTTAAATGAAACTTAAATAATTATCTTAAATGACAGGGGGAAAAGATCAACATGGGGAAAAGTACAAGACATTAATATAAGAGATAGATTGGTGAGGACTTAGCATTTTTCAACATCTATTGTCTTCGCACAATACAAAAAAGATACAAAAGCTTTAGAGAACATTGTTGCTTCTTCGTTCTGCAGTGACAGATGTGACCCGCCTCCTCTCACCGCTTTAACCACGCATTTACATTGGACACAATAGTCTTGAATAAAGAGGGAAAACAGGAGTAATCCTAGAGAATAGCTTTTATTCTTACTGTACATATAAACTGACAGGAAATATTAAAATAACTTTGCATTTTCTATTTTTTACACTGAAACAAACAGTCGTATGTACAGTTCACACGAGACATAGCAACCCCTCATATATTTGTTCTCATGTGGAAATAACAAGAAATTATAATCTGAAAGAGAAAAGAAAGGAAAAATGAAACCTGGATTTCAAAAGTCAATTAAGAATTCCCCTTTCTATTAGTTAATTTCATATTTAAGTCAAATTTCTCCATGTAATTTCCATGCAAACAGTCTCTACATTTGTCGATTTTCACACAATCTGTAAAACAATCAGGCATTGTAGTAAATTAAAAAGAATACACTGCAAAAAGTGATGACAAATAAGTCAAAAATTGGTCAAATCTGGCAAAAAGTATCTTCATTTGTGCAGTCTGACTGCCTTAAACAAGATGTGTCAATGGGACAAAGCAAAATTATCTTGTTTTAAAAAGATACAAAAAATGTCTCCCTTGGAAAGGAGGAATATAACAGTTGAAATAAGAATGGCTTTGTTCCATTGGAAAATCTACTCAAATTAAGATAAAAACTTCTCGATTCAAGCATTTATCCTCATATTTCATCATTTCTTGCAGTGTTCACATGTATAGAAGTGGCCCATGCTTAAATTAGTCCTTCCCACAACAGTAAAAATAAGTTATTAACAGTACAATAATTCATGTCCACACTGGAAAATAATCAACCAAAGACCAGACCTGCCGGCACCAGACCCTTTCCATTATTTGTCGTGGATCGTGAGTGATTTGAAGAAGTGTGACGAGAGGCCATATATAAGACTTAAATACGAATCTATCGCGATCGTTTGTTCTTCATTACTAGATTACATTATGTACAGTTTCTAAGTCTCAAGAGCGAGTTATAAGCAGCATTAGTTTAGCCGTATGCATTTGCTAGTGGTGTTTATTTCCAATCCATTGTTCAAGGGCTGAATATTCACATTACATTCAGTGGGGCAGTAGAAAACCATTTTTGACTGAACTAGAGTGTTGATTATTCTTTAGATAGATCGTTATTTGTTTAGATCCAGAATATGGGATTTTAAGTAGGTTATGTGCATTTATATAGCACCTTTCCCAGACCAGAGTCACAAAGCACTTTACAATTGTTGTGAGTATTTGTCTCTCACTCAACAGAGATGGGGTTGCCATACAGGAGGCTCATACCAACCTACGCAGGCATAAGGAGAACATGCAAACTCCGCACAGAAAGGTCTGGAGGTGGAATCAAACCCAGGACCTTCTTGCTGTGAAGCACAAGCGCTAACCACTGTGCAACCATGTTATTCGACATTACTCTCCTGGAGAAAGTCTGCATAGGGAGGAGTTGTTTCATCGAGTTGTGTGATTGGAAATACTCAATTTTTGCCATGACACTGGAGAAAGTGATTATTCAAATTTGGCAACATGCGTCTTAATTTGAGCACATTATGACTGCTTTAAAACAAGATTTGCCAATGGGACAAAGCTTAAAGAATTGTATTCCAAGTGAGACGTTTCTTGTAAAAAATGTTAACGAGAAAATATAGCAACAGTTCTTGAAATAAGACTAATTGGCTTTGTCTCATTTGAGAATCTTGTTTTTAAGACAGAATGTGTTCAGGTTAAGATAAACACTCGATTCAAGCCTTTATTACCTAATATTTTACTATTTTTTGCAGTGTATAAAAAGATGAGCCTATTTACTTTGTCATTTCATGATTTAGAATGTGAAATATCTCAAGGAAGTAGATGGTGAGACAAGTATGAAGAGTGATGTCCTGTCCTTAGGCTACCACCAGAGCGAGGCGTAGAATATGTTTTGTTTTCTCCCAAATTCTCAGAGGAGGGAACAATGTTGTAATGTGGTAAAAGGCTCAAAAAAGTAGATTTTTCTCACTTTTTCCCCACAATAAATTAGAGATGTTCCTCTGATGCAGGAGGGTCGAAGGACAGAGATGATCCAGGACACTCGACATTAGTCATCTGACCTTTACCGACCAATGGCTCTATGTGTTTTTATTATTGCAGAACGGATTGATTCTCTGATCTGTGTTGGTGAATTGACAGCTTTGTAAAGTCCTCCGAGACGACTACAGTTGTGTTTTAGAGCGAAACAAAAATACATATAATTGAAATTAAATTCGATCCTTCATACTGTGAAGTCAAATGTCATTTACAAAACCACCATAACGCTTCCTTTTGTTGAGAACTACCATAATATTACATCTTTACGACCTGTGCCAAACCCTCTCCAGCAAACAACCGGAATATCACAGCTTTAAACGTTTGTCCACACAGAGTCACATTAATCGTTCTATCGTGGCACGTTACAGAATCTAAAGCCTTGTGCCACCGCCTCGCAGCAGCAGTAGGAGAAAAAGTAGATTAGAAAAAGCTCTGAAATCAATCACAATTTGCACTTTCCGCTCATTATCGCGGTGTCAAACTGAACTATATTGGAAAAAAGTGCAATAAGCGAATGTGGTGTCGAGGACTGTGATGTTAGATAAACTGGTTAATTTCAAATCCAAATATTTGGTAATTTTCACCTGTGAGGATCAATTTTGTAGGTGGGATTTTGTAAACCAAAGTCCCACCTTTTGGAACTGTATTGGTTTTAGGAACCACCTGGATCCATCTTTCATATCAGTTTGTGCTCACGGTCTGGCTAAATTTGACGGCTTTTTGTTTTGGAAGTGTAATCACTCGTCTTATGTATGTTATTTTGGTCTTCATAACTCTGTGACCGTTTCTGCATCTATATGTACCACATTTTCTGGATTACAAGGTGCACCTGTATAAAAGCCGCACCACCTACACCTACACGATAATCAATGTTTTCCACATACAGGCCGCACTTGAATATAATCCACATGTTTTTCATGTTTAACGCAGCAGAGAGACAACTGTTTTAACTGGACACAACAGGATTTAAAGACGAGGTGATAAACAACTTCATTGTTAGTTTCCATGACTCATTCACCGCATCGCTATACAGTAAGCCGCAGGGATCTAGAAAAAAGCTACAAAAAAGTAGCAGCTTATAGTTCGGAAACTATGGTACTTTATTTCTATGTAATTATGAAATTATCTCGATTCTGCATTGGTTCAGAGCAGTCTCAGCTTGGAGCTAGTGCTAGTTACCATAGCAACACACAGTTTACTTACAGCAGTTAGCATTTTTGTTTTGCTATATTTCATTTATTGTAACCAGTCTGAGCATGTATTAAAGATGTATTACAGATAAAAACCGTATTCATTACTTGATATTAATGAGTTGTGAAAATCTAAAACTGGATTTTTTTCAGAATTCTGTTCATTTGACTTGGAGCCGTCAAAATGAATCCTCTGGTCCTGGTGTTTAAAGGTTGTGTGTGATTGGTCAGAGTGAAAAATAAGTTTTTCCCTAAGAGAAATGCATGATATTCAAAGTAATCGCACATCACTGCAGAATGATATCGCACTTGCTATTATCGCAAAGACAATCATTTCATCAAACTCTATATTAACACCAGTCCACTGTGACCATGTGACCTGTGTACTTCCACTGATCATACAGCCACATGTTCTTTATGGTTCCTCTTGTTTCCTCTAGTCTCCAGAAGGCACTAATGTAAAGGATGCCTGTCGGTACAGAAGCAGCAGCTTTGCTTCTAATCGCGGTGTAAGCCACATTCATGAAACCTAAAAATATGCGGATTAGGATAAAACGATTGAGAAATGAGAAAAGACTGTTTTCTATCACCAAAGTTCAAGTCTGGGACTCTAAGGAGCACAGGGACTGGCCTCCTGCTGGTCCCAGAGTCAGGACTAAACATGTGAAGGAAGAATTTCAGATTTATGCAGCTAAAGCTGGTACAGTCTTCCTGAAAATATGATACAGGCTTCTTCTCTGACGATGTTCAAATCCAGGTTAAAAGTTCCGTTTAGCTGCAACAACTGAGGGATTTTATCTTATGTACTGTGATTATTTAACAAATAGACTTGCCTTGCTCTTGCCTATCAACGTCACACGCTTTTAAAAAACGTTTTGACCCATGTCCTCGTTTGCACTGCATTCGAAAAGTTGCAGTGAAATCAGAGACACAACGGAAAGTTTACAATATAACAATTCAAACTAAACTGAAATATCAATCAGAACCGAAAGAAAAAAATCAAAGATAAAGGCTTTGAACTATTGTCTGTGCTCAGACGTCTGGATCAAAGAGTTCCTCTGGAGTCTCAAGGTTTCACTCGGTCACGTCCCAGATCTCGGAGAGAAGAGGCGGCAGCTTCTTGTCCTGTAGCCTAAGAGCGAAAACCTGCTCCGAGTGAACACTGCTCAGCGTCCGGAGACTCACCAGCTTCATCAGCATCCGAGGAAACATCAGGTGGTCCTACATAGAGAGAAGATCAGACAGAGAAAGGACAAAGAGAGACAGAGAGAGGATAGAGAGACAGAGAGAGGACAAAGAGACAGAGAGAGGACAGAGAAGGCGCTAATGTAAAGGTGCCTTCTCTGGAAGAGTGGACAGAGAGACAACAGAGAGTGGACGAAGAGAGAAAGGACAGAGAGAGGACAGAGAGTGACCAGAGAGAGACCAGAGAGGACACAGAGAGAGA
>JAPMNZ010920777.1:0-10565 GCA_029875035.1 Pomatoschistus microps
ACAGAGATGCCGTATTATGCAACTTTGTCGCTATAGGACAGGATAATGGCTAATCTCTTTAAACATTTCCCCCCCAACATTTTCTTGGTTGCTTTGGTCTGCTTGTGTTTAGAATTGCCCAGTGCTGATTGTTTGTTTGCTCCTGATGACCACAGTCTGTTTTTAGGGAGTCAGTGAAAGCTGTGAATTACTCTTGAGTTTGTGGTTGAGTGTGTTGTCCAGTGTGAAGGCAGGTCAGCGGAGGCCAAAACACAACAGAAGAAGAAGAGGGAGTCATCCTTTTGTATCCTGCTCTTTTTAGACATGCATGGAAGTGACTGCTGTCTCTAAGTGCATCACAGTTATTTCATTCTGGTCCATTTATGACTTGTTCTTTTGCTACTGTTGAGTATAATTTTTCGGTCTGTGGGCTTGACAGTCGTGGGTTCAATCCACAAGACCTTCCCTCTACTCCCACTGATGTCTGTTGTTGTGTCCCTGAGCAAGACACTTAACCCCACTTTACCTGAAGCCCCTACTCAAGATCAAGGCATTGCCGTCGCTGACAGAGCCGCTGTCCTCCTGTGGACTCATCTCCTGCAGGAGGATCAGTGAGGGGCTGCTGCTCTGTGAATTGGGTGCAGCTCTGATTGCCACCCCCATGACCCAGAAATGGATTAAGTGGATGAGGATGGATGGATGGGACACATTTTAAGGTGAAATGTTGGTGGTTCTGATTTTTACAGCATGATATATATATATGTGGAGTTACTCAATGTTCTTGAATGCATTTAGCACTTTTTTTAGGTGTGTCAATAATGTTTTTTTGTGATACATTTTTTAATTCAAGTTTTCCATTGTATTTACAATTTTGCGTTGGTTGGCATGCATCACACTTTACTTTTTGTCCCCTTTTTGTTCCCCACATTCCCCCGCAGAGAAGCTCAAAAATATATAAAAAAAATAATATCATCATCTAATCATTCAAAAAATTACATTAAAGACAAATACATACATACAATAAATAACAATACCCATACCCCTGTCCAGGTTAATATACAAAAACTGTTCAAGCAATGAGTCCATAATATTTTATTTTATGGACTTTGAGTCTGACAAATAAAGATAATGATAATGAACAGACATGTGAAGCAAACAGTTGTGCAAATACAAAGTGCTGATTTCAGTAAGTGTGCAATGTTCTCAGGTTTGTTGCTTTTGGCGAGTTTTGCTGTCACTTTCTCATGTGCACAGTAACAAATAATCGGATTGTCTTATCATTGGTACCATCACCTGACATCGTAACCCTACCCTATAAATGACTAATAGACAATTACAAATATATGGACACATGCTTTTTTGCCCAGTTTCAAGTTGTTTCATTGCTCACAGTTGTATTCATTTGTCCTTGTCGACTTCCTCCTGTTTCCTTCATATTTTGTGTGTAAGGCTGAAATCCAAGCATGTTTTCTGCCTTAGTCATATATTTTCTTTTGACTGGAATAATCACTTGAATAATTAAACCCCACAGCTCTCGAAGCACTGAATTGCCGCAAAATGAATTAGTTCTGGGGAAAAGGCCTGTTATGGCTTATAATTTAGCAGTAAGACGCTGGCTTCGCTATATTCTCTCTATTGATCCTTCAACAGTCTTTGTTTTTTGTCTGTTTAATATTGAATGTAAATGCTGTCTTGTTTTTGAAGGGCGGTGATTGGCAGATCGGTCAAGCGTTTTTTGCGGATTGTCTTTTCTCATAAATCAAACGATTTGTGACTGCTTTTCTGCATTCTGGATGAGCACCAAGAAAAATATTGCCAATTTAGTGCTAAGTTGCCTCTTTTGTAGCTTGGTGTTGTTTAAATGCAAATGCTCGCTACCCGGTTTACAGTTTTCAGGAACGTGTTTCCTTTGAAATGCTGTATCTACCCAAGATCACAAATTCCAATACTTTTCTGCCACAGGCCCAGATTGAAAGAGCTTAAGAGGATGACTTAAAAGGATTTCTCGCATTAAAGTAATTAGTTTCTAAATTAGCGTGAACTGATGTAAGTAAGTGAAAAAAAATGTGTACATAACAGAGTCGTCGCACCTGACTTTATAGTTTAGCAAAAGATAGATTAAATTATATGTAATTGATGCATTTTCCAACACTCTTTCTATGGGTTATTATTATAAAGATTTTAACATTTCAATGTTGTCTGTATCTAAAATGTCTTAATCCCTTAACTGTGAATAAAGCCCTATGTATTACATTCAGAAGCATTTCAATAAGATTATAACACTGTTGCAAATACTGGCATGCATAAAAGGCATTCAAGGCGAAGACAAGTTCAACCAGCTCCCATGATTCAGAATTTGGTATTTTTACTCTTGACATTTGTTGCCCCCGTCACGTACGATCTGCTTATCTGAGATGTGTGTGGATGTGGTTGCTCTTGCCCTGACCTCTACCTCTCAGGCCTCAGATCAGTGTAAAAATAAAAATAGCTTGTGTCCATTAGCATAATGTAATTCTTCCACTACTCACTTCCACGGCCGCCCTCCTTTGCTTGTTGGGGTATGTTGACGCTCAGGTAATGACCATTAATTGAGTGGTCTGTAAATTGGCAGCAGCGCTGGGAGAGTGTCCTCAGTTTGACTCTGTGATATTGCCAGGTTCCTGTGGGGTGAACGCTTCACTCTTTATCTCCTCCTGGGCACCACCTGTCTCCCATTACTGGACAGAGGATCTCCTCACCCTGCACCTTCATGTCCAAAGCCCTCACATCACACACCTGTCTGATGCAGCTACAGTCCAACTATGCCACTTACGTTATAGAAATATAAGGATTTTGTCTCTATCACTTAAATTTAGAAAGGTGTTGTCTTTACTTAATTCTACTGATACAGCACAAGCTCAGGACTGAAAATAGGTTCTTATGGCATAAAGCACATTATAGCTAAATTAAGTACAGATTACATTATTAGGTCTTATTATTTGGTTAAAGTATAGAAGCATAGACATTGATGCAGACAGCGGGAGACAGCAGGAACATTTTGCACAAATGAGCTCTTGTTTATTCTTGCGGTCATCATCCAGAATGAATAAACAGCCTGCTGAACATTATATGGGGACAAGATGCGTCATTAACTACGCATGACAAAGACATGAAACAGATATGAATAGACACATTGTTGACATGCTTTTATCTGACCATCGGTCATGATTTCTTTGCTTTTGTCCAGTGTTTGATTTCCAATGTTCAAAATGAAGGGCTATAGTTCACACTAACCTCAGCTTACTTTCTACTAACTATCCAAATATACACTACATTATGCGAAAGTTATTTGACTGGTTTTGCAGAACAAACTAATTAGTCGGCAGCTGTACTGTTGGTAATGAATGTGAGGGGAGTGGAGGGCTCCTCCTTCCCGGATGGAGCAGCATATGTCTGTGGATTTGGCCGTGGATCAAAGTGAGAGTCAAGCCACCTCATCTGCTGACAGCCCCTTTGTCATTCTGTGCCCCTGATCTTTGAAGCTGCACTGGGAATAGAAAACGCTTAAATAAAGGAAATTTACCACGGTGTTCTAGGGCAGGGTGTATGAAGAAGTTGAGCATAACAGAATCTGGATCAGACTGACCACCACATCAGAGGTGCCAATAATTAAAGATTCTTGCTTGGACGCTAAAATGATTAATGTTTAGTTGTTTAATCTATCTCTTTAATTTTTACACTGGGATGATGGTGGATCAGATCAAATTCTTCGCAGCGTAATATTTGATGTCGTAATCTGCTTATCTGATCGAGTATAGCAAGTGTGTGGACAGACAAATAAGCCGTCTGGTCTGAAGTGAATGAATATGATCATGGCAGGTTCATGACGACGATAGCACAGATGTGACATTGCAGCTCCTGGTGAAACAGCAGTGAGAGATTGTAAGTCTGTGAAAGATGTGACTGAGGAGAGAAAATGATCTAATATTAACTTGTTACATGGATGTACTGTGACTGCATTAACATTTAAATAGATTATGAGATGAAAAGGTGATCTCAAAGCATGCTACTCCTGAGCTTAGACACATAAACCCATATTGGAATGAGCTGCTATAATATATTATGTAAAACACTTGACAGATGAGGGAGGAAGATTTAGAAAGAAAATCCTGTTGTTTTGAGTCCGAAGCACATGTTGCATTTGAACATCACTTGTTTGTAATTTGCGTTATATTCTAGCATTGTCTTTTGAGTATATTTTAGGCGCTTTTACACTCATGTTTATGAAATGCATGCAAGTAATTAATCTATTTTTTTAACGAGATTTTAGAATGTTATAATAATTTCCCTTTTAATTTACTGACTTGAAGGTGTATTAATTGATTAATCTGGAATTTAGTTTAGTTGCAATATACCATACTGTTACATACATCAAACATGCTCATTATTTAATGGGTTACTTTACAACGTTCCAGGCAAAATCCAAATATAGAAAGTGTGCCTTACCATATTATGTCTTTTTATGCCACTCACAATTCTCTAGCATGGTATAATTTAAAGACCTGAGCTTCAACAAATATACAACTAATTATTTTAATGATGATTTTTAGAATAATAATGGAGGAAACAGTGGCTCAGTTGTTAGAGCATTGGCCTTTTGGCCTGAAGGTTGTGGTTTCAATCCCCTTACGGGACCTACCTCAACTGCTCCCACTCATTTTTGCTGTTGTTGTGTGTTTGGGCAAGACACTTTGCCACGTTGCCTGAAGCCCCCGCTGAAAGATCAAGGCTTTGTCACCGCTGATGGAGCAGCCTTCTTCCTTTGGACCCAACACCTGCAGGAGGATCAGGGAGTGACTGGTGCTATGAGCTTTGGGTGGCATCTCTCATTGAATTGAATTACTTATGAGTTACTTTTTACCTTTGATACTTGATGAATTGTGTAGTGGAGGGGGTACATTTCTTTATTTCATGCAGGATTGCTTATTCTTTAGAAATCAGAAATCTAAAAAACAATATTTTATATGAACAAAAACAAATGATTGAACCAACAATTACATTTAGTACATATTTACTATATTGCATTACAAAGAGGCACAGTTCCATTCCAGTCCAGACAGTGACCCAGACCCCCAAAATTAAATAATTTGATTGTATGTTGTTGTATTTTGGAGTCATACTGAAAATGACATAATCATCCGGCCATAACCTCTTCAGTTAGAGGTAGAACTTAAAGAAAAACCTCGACTCAGTCCGTTATAGTTAGTCAGGCTTGCAGGGTACATAATTGTTGTTTTTTAAATACTTTTATACCTGATTCATGGTTGGTTTGACCCCTTCTCGGTGTCGCCGCCCGCCCTAAGGCTGCCGCTCTGTCTGAGCCTCTCACAGAACCGTTCATCATCTCTGTGGCTCCTTTACCTGCGTCCTCACTAATGGCACGTGCACAGACCACTACGCCATACATCACCTTTAATGCCCCTAAGCTTTATTTAATCAAGAGCGCCACTGGCTTCTAACAATGACAAAGATGGCAGTAATTGTCACACGGTCAAACAGCCAAGTGGAGACCGGAAAGACAATTTACATGTGTTTCTATGACTCCATGTATTCATTTGCAATATTTCTTGGCTCTGTCCAAAATCTCAAAAAAAAAAAAAAAAAAAGAATAGTTGCATCCTTACACTCGCAAAGCTTCATGCAAATTTGCTTAAATTCCCTTCGGCAAAGTATCTAGCATTTTTCAAAGTGGTTTTATTGCTTCAAAATAGATACTATGTGCATACTTTCTGTGATTGCCTTGCCACAGATCTGACCTTGAGTTAATAGCATCAAGCTTGTCTCCATGGAGAAGAATTTCTTTAATGGTTTTGGACCTCGTACCAGCGATATTCAGAGATTATTGCAGTTTTGGCCCTTTTCCGTTTTCATTTAGACAATTTTTAAAAAGCGATCCATACGTGTTTGAGTCGCTTTATTGTTTTTGGACATCATTGGACACCAACTGAGCATTTGGGTTTCCCATTTTCCCCCTGAGCAGGACACGCTCACTTTGTTGATTTTCATCCTTAGTCTGTGATACATGAATTATTTGGAAGTGTTTCCAAGCACTTCCAAATAAATGTTGCTTGCACAATTCAATATTTCAAATAAGTAAAAAAAAAAAATCATTACAAAAGTCAGTGGCTAAGTAAAAAATCATAAAAAAAATCTACTAATGATCCATGGGGTATGGATAATAGATTAAAGTTGGGATACTTAACTTTCAACCTATAAATTAACTATGTCAAAATACTCAAACTGGCTCCTCGCTGAGTTTGAGTCTATCATATTTCACATATGCATGTATTATCTGGCACATTTATATTTTTATCAATATTTCCAGACAGAAACATTTAAAAGAGAAGACTCATCCCAAAGCATCAAATAGTGACTCACAGGTCTCCTTCTTACACATGTGCAAAATATGTTTTATAATAAGAAGACTGTTGGGACGAAAAAAATGTATTATGTGTGAAACAGAAAAGTTAGGTACTACCCAAGCTTTAATACATCATTCAGGATTCTCATGAATCACTAGGCATTTTATCTTTGTGGGTTGTAGTGGGAGTCATTCTCTGAGTTTATAGTCCACCTAAAGAAGATAACTTACCACCCACACATATCCCTGTTGTTGTTGTATCATGTGTTGTTGATGTTTTTAAGTCTCCTCAGTAGTCACAATAAAGGCTGCCAAGGTGCTTTGCTTTTACGAGAGCCCACTTTTGTCATAAGATGTTTACTACTGCATAAAGGGGATGAATGTAGACTCTGTCTGCACCGTGTGGACAGCAGAACCAGCAGGGGAGATGAGTGGGCTAATGTGGGGGTGGTAATAGTGATAATCAGCACATGTTCCCTTTGGATCTTAGTCAGCATAATGCTCTAGGTTACTAAAACTAAAAAAACAAATGCACTTTATGTCCCAGGCCTTTTTGATAATGCATCTGCACTCATTTATACAAACAACTACTTGCATTTTCCCCCTGTTTTATCTGTTACCAGGTTACAGCAGGGCAGCAGTCTTAGCAGAGATGCCCAGACTTATTTATCCACACACACTTCCTCCTTACAACCTGCTAATTTACTTAATTACTTTTGGAATGTGTATACACATTTAAGGAAAGATAAAACGATACATTTGTATATGATTATCATAAGATAATATGCAGATTTCACAATATATTTTGGGACTATCGTGTATAAAATTTGAGGAGACTTGGGTTGTTTTCTTAATGCAAAAAATGAGGTTGTTGTTCCTGCTCTTTTAGATATCATGTGCAGTTAAAAATGAGAATATCTTCTTTTAATGACATAAAATTAATACAATAATTTATCACAATATTTTTCATTAGCATTCGAGCAGTTTTGTTTCACTCATATTATCCGTTCTTTAAATATCTGTTCGGTCTCCAATGACAAATATTTCTAGTAAAGCACTTGGACCGAGAGCAGACCATCTCCTAGAGGTGCCGTTTCAGACCCAAAAGAAAATATGAAAATGTCATTAAAAATGACCTCTTTGTGGATGCATGTTCTCATTTATCTTTAAAAGAGCTTCACATCTTTGTACAGAACTATTCAACATTATTGAAATGCCGACCCCCGGCATCTGTGCCCACACACTAAGCTGCAGCAGTTATGTAACTGACTCTGCCATTTCTGATCATTTGAAATTACAGGGACTCGCTTGATTACTATGTCTGCTCTCACATTATGTCTATGTATAGGCTGCTGGGTTGAATTCCTCATCTAGAATGTTGAACAGCTATTAGACCTTTCCTCAGTTTCAATAGAATAAAGTGTAATGACAGAAATTACATGATTTTCTGTCATTAATGTTTTTATTGCTTCTGTAAATGTAAATGTTGCACTTGTTTACCTTTGTTTGTTTTTAATTCAAAGGAGTAAAAAGCAAAATTTAAAATACACTTTTCTACAGACTGCGTCATTATTAAACATTTCACTTCCTTGTCTGCTTGGACGGAAGTGCCCCCGTAGTAATACGTCTGGGACTTTAAGTAAACCTATAGGCGGGTTTATTTCCCATCATTAGGCATCATACATATTCAATAGCACCGCGGATGAAAGACTGAAGGAGTTACAGGGCAGAAAGCCAGTAATGAGGTTACTCCTGCTTGCAAGAGATTATGCACAGAGCTCTCCTTGACTACAAAAGATCAGAGGACAGTAGACTAAGAACCTGATGGGGAAAGCCTTCAGAGTTAATTAGTCAATGCAGCAGAACAAAATTCTGAATCTCTTTGTTACAAACGGACTGTTTATTAGGCTTTCTTGATGGAGCCAGAAATGGTTAAAAGTGCTGAATTGTCCACATCATGTACTGTATAACTGCCCTGCTGTTTTCTCCCAGTGGAAATAGGAACTCTCCATGGTGCTGAACACAGACCCACATTCACAGCTGCAGGCCTGGTCTATACTTCCTTTTACTCCACACTCATACAGTAGATGGACAAGCTTGATCTTAGGGACATTTCTTTTTTTCTTTTTTTTCTTTTTAAGTTTATTAATGTTTTTGGATGGCATAGTATTATCCAATAGTATGTTCTCTAAATACACCGGATTGTAGCCTAGGGCTAATTTTTATTCATTGTCCCATAGTTGTACACTCAAAAACACACACTAATTCACTCTGTTGTTAGTGGTTGGTGAAACCAGAGCACCTGGAAGAAACATAAGCACACATAGGGAGAACATGCAAATTCCACACAGAAAGGCTTGTCTGGCCCAGGCATAAAACCTTACACTTTCTTGAAACATGAGCGCTAACTGCCACCATTCTGACCAACAAGATAAAGATGACAGCTTTGATAAAAAAGCAAACTGGAAGTCCCACGAGACTTGATGAAAAATTACTTTCTATAAGCACTTTATTTTCTTGATGTTTTTTAAATAGAGAAGAAAAGCAACCTCTGTTTTCTTTATCTTTGCTCAAGGATTTCAGGAGCAAAAGCATCTGTGCTGTACATGCATTTACATTAGTGCCACAGAAGCAAGTACCCTAGATCCAGCCTGAGGGACTAGACTCCTTCATTTGTCTTCATCTGCTGCGCTGTAAACGCCTCTTCACTTACACTCAAACTCATTACTCACAATGGCATCCATTTGAATCTTTTATCAGAGGGATTTTTAATTGAACATTGGCAAATGTGTTTCAAACAAATAGCCCAACATAAATGCAAGCAGTCAATGTGGGTGATAAATATTTATTGCACGTTTTAGCACTGTGTCAGCCATCTATTTCTCAAAAGGTTACACTTTAGATGTCAACCCACACGAACAATGACAAGATTTCTATAAAGTCACTCACTTTATCAAAGCCAAATCAGAAATTGATTCTAATAAACTAAAACCAAGCACCCAGCAATCTCACACAAAGAGTGGCTTTGCTACAGTTGCACCTGTACAGTTCCTCAGTTGTATTTTTATTTATCTATAATTTTGTGCATTCCTCTTGTGAATGTTAGTTATTTTTCAAATTGTGAAGAGAGAGAGAATCTACATGCGCCAGCTCGACCCGCCCATGCTCTTCCTCACTCTTCCTAATTAGGCAAAATTAATTAAAAACCTTGCCATTGGTCTTACTGGGCTATATCGAAGGACGACTAGCCTACTCCGCCCACATGAACATTTGAAAATGTTCTCTAAAAAGGGCGTTGCCTGGAGGACCAGGGGATAAGAAGGGAGGCTCGCTTATCAATCACACAAAAAATCAGACAATTGTCATTGCTGCTTAAAGCAATAGTTTACACACCAGAATTCTCATTCCACCCTTGTTTTCACACTAAGATAATTGTAGAGCCACACACCTGAACCTAAGCCACAGAATTATCTCAGCCGTAGTGGCGGTCAACTGATATAATTTAATATTAATTCGCTAGATTTCACCAGAATACTCCAACTCGCTGCTGGGGCGTGTGTGAGAGTTGGATACCACTGGTGCAGAGAGACGCACGTCACACAACTGACATCACACAGTACTCCAGAGCCAATGGAGAGGCCAGGCTCCACATTCAAATGTAGTGCCTCCCAAAATGTATAGAGGGCGCCACACAGACGGTTTTAGGCTCAAAAGTGAGATTTTATTTAATTTGCACTAACATGTCAAACAAATGACCAGGACATGTAGAGAGCACTATAAGACATTTTTTTGCAGTTTATGAGTAAAAAAAAAAAGTTTATTCGGTGTTTAGTTTATCCTTTAAATTTATATTTTGACAAATACTTTTAGCTTACTTCTACATGCTGTTTTTCTCCTAAAACACATTATTGGTGTATTTTCTTTCGATTTTATTTCAGGTGTCGATAATTGCGATCTACAAAAGTTGAGATTGCGATTCTTCGACTTTTGGCACAGCCCTATAGCATCTCCATGGAGAAGTGGGGTGCCTTCACAAAAAAGTTAGTGATTAAAGCTTTTTTCTAAACTTATTTGTACACGTATACTCTGCAAAAGAGGCGCTTCCAGAATCCAGGCTGTGATCTGGATTACCAAAATCAAATAACTAGGGCCGGGTCTTTAGTGCGTTAATCACGATCAATTAACG
>JAPMNZ010920786.1:0-10826 GCA_029875035.1 Pomatoschistus microps
CCGCGTTATTCAAATGATGCCGTCGCATTTATCATCAGCTGTTTCTGCATACAGCGCTCATTTTGCCGTGGATACATTTTTTTGACTTAAAGTTGTCTATTTTACTGAAATGTTGCTGTAAAGGGGTCCATTGGCTCCAAAACTGTCACTAGTTTTTTCATACATGTGTTTTTTTGGCTTCTGTCACACCTTTAGTTTGGCTGTCAGTCCAAAGAGTCAAATAACACAAGGCTTTTTTATACCTGTAAGCTAAATATTATGTTTTCCAATATGTTGAAAAATGTTGTGTATGTATTCTGTTGGCCATACAACATGGATTATTCATGAAACAAAAAGAAAAGTATCCCAGCTTTAAGCATTGCCATTGTTTTCGTGTTATGCGGTGGGTATCAAAAGAGAATTCTCCTGGGATTTTGTCATGGTAAAAAGCCTCAATAGTTCCAGAGATGTGTGATGCCAGATGCCCATGGGGGGACTGAATATTTCCCAGAGTCTTTGCTCCTGAAAGAGACGCGTTTGGTCAAGAGATCTTATTCATTCTTCCCTCTCCTCCCCGCTGCACGCTCTTTGGTGGTATAGTGGCATCTCTGTCAGCACTGCGCTCCACTGACTAGATGACAAGTGAACAATGATTCATATGCAGTGAGTGGCTATTTCTCATGTCTGCCCGAGTCATGCACTGACCACACACGCCCAGAGAGGAGTCCAGGGAAATCTGCTGGGCTGTGGAGCTGTGAGGAAAACCACTGTCTCTGCTGCTGCTACTCTGATGTTTGAATTGCATATAGATCACTGCTACCTAATGTACACATCTTATATCTGTTGCACTGTAGGGAAAAGCTCGACCAGGGACAGGAGTTGAAAATTAGCATTATCTACACACACTATATGTAACACATCTGTTGCATTGGGCGGCAAGGTGACTAGCACACTCGCCTCTCAGCAAGAAGGTCCTGGGTTCGAATCCCGGTCGGAACAAGGCCTTTCTGAGTGGAGTTTGCATGTTCACCCCGTGTCTGCGTAGGTTTCCTCCGGGTTCTCCGGTTTCCTCAGGGTTCTCCGGTTTCCCGTACCACAAAAAATATGTACAATAGGTCTGACATGTGCCTCCTGTACTGGCGACCCTGCTCCCATCTCTGTGTGGAGTGAGAGACGAATGCCCAAAAATAACAATTGTAACCGCTTTGTGACTCTGGTCTGTGAAAGGCGGTATATAAATAAAGATTACTTACTACTTACTTACATTGTTCCTGCTGTAACTATGTATGACTACGCTGTCTCCGTCAAATATATAAACACAATTCCATTATAAAAGTGCTCTCCATAATTACAGAAGTGCCTACATTTGGACTGATTATGGTGATTGTGGTGACTAATTGTGGTGATCAGGCCTATACCTCATGTCAAGAATGTGTCTGTACACTGAATCACGTGGTTTTCATTTTAATTTGAGCAAATTCTAACAATATTTGCAAAAGAACTGCGGCTTTTTTTCCTTATTCCAAGGGAGACATCATTGTGCTTGTCCCATTGGCAAATCTTGTGTTACGGCAGTCAAATTGTGTTCAAATTAAGATACATTTTACCACATTTTAGCAACTTTTTTTTATTTTACAACACTTTTTGCAGTGTATGGCAAAATGAGTGAGGTGATCCGCCCCATTATCCAGGAATATCCAGGAACATAATTATATGAAAATAAGCAATGCGTTGTTTTATTCCACTGAAATGTGCAGGAAATGTTGTGTTTTTGGGTCTCTGTCTTGTGGGAGTGCGTTTTTAAAACTGTATTGCGGTGTATATTTTGTGTTTCCTGTTGTTTTTTTTTTCTTTTGTCAAACTGGTTAAGACTATATTCCAGTACCATTGTAAAGGTAAGGTGCACTTTATTAATCCCCGAATTTAACCGATTTGACCCATCCTGATGCCACTAAGGCTTACGTCAGGAGCACTGGTCGCCGTAGTAACAGCGCCCAGGAACCAATCTCCAGATGTTGATGCTCGGCTTGGTCAGGACCAGAGGATTTTAAGTCCCAAATTAAGACGCATTTGTTTAGACAGGCTTTCTCGCCTCACTGTTCATAGGCCTCTGTGTAAACTGTGTTTTTCTGTGTTTTTCTGTGTTTTCTTAACTCTGATTTGTATATTTGTGTATTTTATGTGTTTTGATGTGTGAAGCGCTTTGTTATCCTGGTCTGTGAAATGCGCTGTACAAATAAACTTTACTTACTTACTTACATACTTTCCTATTGTGCATGTTTTAGTGGTAGGGTAAACCTGAGCACCCAGAGAAAACCTACGCAGGCACGGGTAGAACATGCAAACTCCACTCAGAGTTTCGACCGAGATTCAAACCCAGGACCTTCTTTCTGAGGAGCAAGAGTGCTATCCACTCAGCTACCTTTGGGATAGTCTTGCCAAGGCTTAGCATGGTTAGCTACAGGTTTTGACTTTGCCATGAGTGGTGAACATCTATATGCTACTTACGATTGTTTTGCTTTATACGGATGAGGGGTTTGTTTGTTGAGTTTTCATTATGCAGTGGTCCATTTACTTCCATTTGGCTTTTTATGTTCACACAAAAACCAGCAACGTGCTCGGGATGAGACATATATAAAATGGTAGTGGAAAATTGCATTCTGCTTTCATAAATACACTTGTTGAAGGCAGACAGTTGAAAAGAGAATTTTACGCGCCTGTCCAAGAATTGAATATCGCTTACAGAGTTTGAAAAAGCAGAACTTTTAGATGGATGGGATCGGAGGTTTGTGCCAGAAATTGCTGTGATAATGGAGCAGGAATCTTTTTGATAAATGAACAATGTTGTTTGACACTCCTCCTGAAATGCTCCTCTCCAACGCCTTTTACAAAAATGTATGTTATCTTGTTTGGTGGAATTGTGTTCTACATTTTCTGAAATAAATGATTGATTTATAACACGGTCAAAAGCTCCAAAAAGCTACTTGACATCAGCCACTTCCAGCTGCTGCATGCAGTACAAGCACTTTAGAGCCACACTTACATTGGCCCGGTTCTTGGGGGCCCGCTGCTCACATCAGACTTTCACAGACAAATGGAGCTGGTCTTTTTCTGGGGAGGGACAACTGGTTTAACAATCACAGGAGTTGTGTCTGTCGAGTGAAACCAACACGCATATTCAATCACTACAAATATATAGTGTGGTCCTCACTGTCCAGTGTGGTTCTAGTCGTTTGATATCATAACCATCCACACTTGAAATGTGTAGAAACTTACAATGATTGAAATAAGAATGATAATAATAGATTTCATTTTTTGAAGGCATCTTAGTTTTGCGTGAAACCTCGAAGTGCTAATGATGTGTGAATAGTTGCACTGCAGTTTGCAAGCAGCACATCAACCTGTGGCTGGGAAAATGATTTAGCACACCCACATAAAACTGAAATGCTATTTCAGTCCAAGTGAGTTTTATTTTTATATTTATTTCCTTCAACGCATTGAGCTCTGTCACTCCTGAAAGAGACACGTTTGGTCAAGAGATCTGAGCAGGACTGATTAGCTCGCTTTAAGGGGTGGCATGGCTCACTTCTGTGGAAAGCCTCATCCGGTGGGTGTTGGTACTGTAACTGTATGTTGTAACTGTATGTGAGAACTCCTCCATTGCACAACTCTCCCCCTTCTGCGTGTGCCTGCCTTCTTACCCCGAGGGCTTGATTTAGATGAAATGTCACTTTTAATGGAAAATGTGATGGAAACAAAATAACAAGTTGGAATATTGCTGCTGTAAGTAACAGAGTGGGAAAGATAGGTGCGGGAGGCTGTTGCCTGCTTTCTGTGCTCTTTAGGAATTCATTGGATACCAGTTTGATATTAGCGCTGGAGCCGGTGTCACCCACAGGCCAAGTGAAAAAAACTGTTTTCATAATGGACACTGCGAGAGGCTGTTTGGTGGGTTAGATCCTTGGCGAGGACAAGAAATGGCATATTTTCTTAAATCTTGCAACTTGTTTTTGTTCTCATCTCACTTGATTCTGCTCTTAATTATGTCCTTGTCATGCATTTGTACAATCACACTCACTTTAATGAGACACAACCGGCATTTGCAGCAGGACACAGCTGTTGAGACACTTCATTGTGATTTCCAAGCAACCAGCTGTTACTCTATACCAAAGTGGCCAAAATAGATAATAATAATAAAAGGCCAAATGTTGGACGGAACCCAAGCTTTTAAGCAACGTTGCTCCCTCATTTTAAAAAAAGACGAGGGCTTCCATCCATGCTAATATCAGGGGTGTGCCCCCCGCCCCTGTTTGAAACACGAGTGAGCTCGGAGCATAGCTCCATGGTAATCTGGTACTAGGATAGAGCCTCACACTGTTATGTCCTGTTCAGAGCCTTTACATGCAGCTTGAAGTATCACTTCAAAATTAGTACTTGCAATGTATTTGAATGTGGCTGTTGAACAAATAAAACAAGACTATTTCTACATAACAAAACATTTCACAGGTTGTCTTACTAACAAACCCTAGTTGCCAAAATGTTGCTGCTAAATGCATTTTCACATTTGGCATTTCATAATATAAGAAATAAGATCCCGCTCAAATAATTATGTCTCATAATCATGTCTAACGATCAATGTCATGCCATTATTATTATTGATCTTTTTCTGCCATGGTTCAGAGTCACATTTTATTCATTATATCATCATCGGGAACAAGTCCTGCAGTGTGCAGTCGATGGCCCCAGAACTTCAGGAAAGCCTCCATATCCCACTGAATATCACTCATGATAGTGGTCCAGCGCTCTGCTATTGTTAGTGATTGACAATCCTGAATTTTGATTCATTGCAGGAATTCATTCTCTATCTATATTGATTTGTTGTCTGTTTTTTCGATCTTCAAACTCTAAAAATCTGTATAGTTTGACACTCTGTATGATGCTGGTATTTTATCTGGATGTGGTCTTTCTAATTCCAGATTCAGCCCAAACAACTGATCAATCTTCTCTCTCTTGTGTCTCCAAACTCGACTGGAGTAGTATGAGCAGGATTAGGTTAGTGCTGTTCCTGAACGGCTCTATTGCTATTTGATTCAATGTATAAAAACATTATTTTTTTATTTTTTTCATTCGTGGAGGATTTATGAAGACAAAAGTAAAAATATCAAGAAAAAATACGAAGTGTGTTGCCACCAATTTTCCACCCTCTGAGAAAGAAATGCTTTACGGCTGTAGATATAGACGTTACTAAATAGTTTGTTTTCCCACGCATACACGTAATCTTCATTTAGAAATATCCATATTTATCAAAAATACGTTTTTATAATTTTTTTCTTTTGAGTGAGTTAGCTATAAACATTATGAGCGACGTCAGGAGTACACCAAAAATATGGCAATGGAATATGTTGTGACATAATTGTTGTAAAAACCAATCCCAGGAGCACACACAATAAAATAGAGGGACAATATCAAATGATACACAGCTACATTCTGTTAGTGAGCTCAGTCTGTGTCAGCAGTCGATGCTGGACCCAGACCTTCAGTGGCTCGTCCATATTTGACTCAATATCACTCATGATGGCTGCCAAGCGCTTTGCTGTTTTTATAGTAATCCTAATGGGCCACCTCATGTTTTGATTTAGTGGTGCAATTAATTCATCTCTATTGATCTGTTGTATTCCTGCAGCCTTTCCGCAGCGTGGCTTCATAGCTGCACCTCTGATTGAATGTGTCTCCAGATGCAATCGCAAATCAGAGTCCATAGGGGACTATCTGGTCGAGTGCCATGTTTCATTCACGCTGCAGTGGTAAAGGCTTCCCACACAAGCCAAGCCTCTGCAGTGTGTAAACTCTGACCCGTGTGTTTGTCAGGGGTCTGCATATTATACTGTGTTAGGAGGAGGACAATATATAGGATTTTTTTGTTCGTAAATGTTTTTGTTTCGTGGTTGAGAGATGCTAATGCGGGATTTCACCAAGGAATTGCATATATCCATAAAGGTTGTAACCCACATAATCACAACCCATGCTTGTGCTTCTATACAAGAGGGATGTCAAACTCATTTTGGTCAGAGGTCAGAAAAAATATATTTTAAAAATCCAAAAAATAACTGGTCAATTAGCCAAAAGTAAAAAAAGTGTAAATCATAATAATATTCTAATGATAATGTATTTGTTTTTTTATTACTTTCATTTGACATCAGTTTGTATATTCTTTTCTGATGGATGTTTTTTTCTGAATAAAATAATGTACTGCTTAGAATAAACCAAAACATGACCGGATGTAAAGGTTGTATAACTTTATATTACGTATAGGGTTCTCATTCATTTAACAGTGCATATGGTCCTTTCCTTTAAATGATGTACATATTACATGACATACATCCAATTTCCATCAATGCTGCAAGTTATTAATGATTACAAATAAAAAGGGTCTTGTGGGCTGATATGGTGAGTTTGAAATGCCTGTTTTACAAGAAAATGGAGCATCTGATGGAACTGAAGTAAATTAATGAATTGCAATTAAATGATTAATTGATCAAATGAATTAATTTTACCATGATAAACATATTCACTGAAAACAACAAATCAATATCTCTGAAGAATAATTGGCCAACTAATCGATTATCAAAGTAAATAAAGCTCTGGTTGTGGTTTAGTGATACAAGTGGCAAGACTAAAATTCACATGTATTTGTCCTTTTACTAGAATCATCTTTTTAAGACTTTTCAACATAAACATGGAGCAATAATGATCTAGTTCTATCTATCTTGTATCTTGGAAAAATAGATAGCTAATATAAAACTAAGGGGATTGGTGTGTGTCAAAGTAGCAGGAAATCAAATCCCTGTCTATAGAGAAATTGTACAGCTGCCACCCATGCTTATTATCTCGACCTATACATCATCATAGCTCATAAATATACCTATTCATAGAAAGTCTTGTAATGCTTGGACAATGCTCTCACAGATGTCATTCCATTGATAAATAATGCATGACTTTGAAGTAATAAAAGCTAAAATAGGATCAAGTTATTCCTTCACTTTGGACTTAAGCCCCAAAAGCTGGAGCTCTGCCCTTATTATCCCCCTTCACCTGCCTGTCAGTGTCCCGTGTCCACTAGTCAGAAGGCCTCATTCTCCCTGTGCATTTTATTCAAGTCAAGTGATGCTTCAAGTTGAGATTCCTAATAAGCTGCTTCTGCTGCTCAGTGCACAGGCTGACATTTACTCAGCTCAGGGAAAATAGGGAACTTGAAAAAAATAGAGATTTTTGGCAAATACCTCAAATTCCTTCTGCTTTTGCGTCTTAAATTAATCGCTGGCTAGAGTTGGGTGATGTCTATTTTTGCCCATTTTGTCATACAACAGCAATATCTTAAACAATATTTTGATGTCTATGTAAGTTAGGGATGCACCGATACCACTGTTTACAAAACCGATACAAGTATAAGGACCTTAACTTGAGTACTTGTCGTTACTGATACCGAATACTGCGTTGTGTTATCCCTGTGTAGTCATAAAACGCACCTCGTAACAGTTTGCCTTAGACAACGTACTGCCCGCTTTACTCTTGCCACTCATCCTGTCCGCTTGCTGCTAGCTTGCTTGCCGCTAGATACAAATATTTCATGCATCTGGTGGCTGAATTTTGTAGAGTACGAAGTCATTTTGAAAAACAGGATGTGAGTAATTCTTTGAAACTGTGACATTATGCAACTTTAAAGCAATTAAATAGAACATGCTGCTGTTTCTGTTCCCTTCTATTAGACACACACATATTCTATCTCCGCTGACGCACTGGTGTGACTTTTCTTCTGAATGCAGTGGGCAGTAGAAGAAAGAAAAACATCTTAAACATGGATCTGCCTATGCACCATGACGCATGATAGTCAGAAGAATCTTTTCATATCCGCATGAGTGAATGACTTCCATAGCTCGTACTTTTTAAACCTCAGCAGCTCTGATGTTTTTGGCTTTTGTGAACTATAGTTTCTTGTTCAAAAGTCTTGGAGGCACCAACGTCAGACTCACTTGTATTAAACAGAATATAAGTTTCTACAGTATGAGGATTTCTTGCATCTTCAATGAGCTGGAGGTTAGTTGATTGGGAACACTTCTGCAGTTAAAAGGAAAGGTTCGATATTTATTTAATGTACCCTTTGTAAGACTAGTTATCAAAGTAACTCCATCACACTCTGGCTCTTATTGACTTAATGATAATGTCTTTGTTTATCAAGACTTGAGCCCTAAGAATTGACCAATCATTGAACAATGGATAGTGGAAACTCCAGCTTGCCTTAGAATCTATATTAGCAATACAATAGTTTGCATCTGCCCCTGCTACAGTATTGGTCGCTCCAGCAGCACAATTACCATATCAGTAAAGTGGCTCTTATGTTCAAAACACTATGGGTGACATCAGAACGTGGTTAACCACTCCTATCATACAGTCAATGGTTTGAACTACTTGAAAGTGACTTACCTTTTATCAGTGTAAGTAGTTTTTCCCGTATTTTGTGTATCTTTACTATTATTTCAGCAGTGGCTGTGGGGGTCAGGCTCTAGGACCTGGTGGATGTTTCGGCATTGTTTTTAATCTACCGTAACGTTGTGCTGCATTTACTGTATGAATAGAGTATCATAAATAACATTTCATTTGATTAGCGCAAGCGGTAAGAGGCCAGCACTGCTCCTGATTGGCTCTTTGGTTGCTAGGCTGTTACTAGGCCGTTGCTAGGCCATCAAATTCACTAATTTGGCTCCAGATTCCCGTACATTAAGCCTGTTTGAATCGTCTCAGATTGTCTTCTTCTGTCATCAGTTACTAGATCCACTTGGGGTGACGTAAGGTTTGGTGATTCACTCGCTGTTAGGGTAAAGGTTGTCCAATACAGTCTGTGTGTACCAAGCCCAAGAGCACACAAAATAAAATGGAGAGACGATTAAAATTGTATGCAGTCTAGTCAGCCAACTGTCTTTCAAAGAGACAGCTTGTGCACGATTCCGCAAACTGTGGGTCTATTGTTTTTATTAGGACAGTGATCTCCACAAGCCAAGACCTTACAACACCTAAGTAAAGCAAGCACCATACATACTGAAACTTTTTGTTTGAGAAAGTTAGATTACTCAAGATTTTTTTAATTACAGAGTTGATGTACTTCCTTAGCGTGACCTGTCAGACATTGTAATTTTAGCACTATATTTTTGACTCCAGTTGAAGCCCCACGGTGCAGCTTTGTGAAATAAATAGCTATCAAAGGCTCTGAAATCCAAGCGAAGGTGTGGCAGGCGCCTGTGTAGAATGATAGGGTCGGTAATGGTGAGAGACAACACAACAGGGGACCAGGCTGACGCTAACAGCAGCTGAGGCACTCTGCTGCTGATGATGGTAATGTAATGAAAGCTCACCTCGTGTCACTCAGAGAGGCAACTTTTTGGCAAGCGCCGTTGTCATGACTACAGATTTCCGTGCCATTTTACAGTTTGTGAGTGAGGTGTCTTTGTGAGGGCTTTTCATTTTCTTGCACGGCGACAATGCTAGCCCTGCTGAAGCCGATGTTCTGGATGGAAAATGTTTGTCGATCGAGATGTCGCATTGTTCTTCGCATTCAACGGCGAGACTGCTGTTCGATTATACCGTTGGATTCAGACTCTTTGATCCCAACCGCTTCATAAATGTTCAAAAAGCAATACTTTTGTGTCAGGCCTTTCATGCGCATTGGGGTCTGTCTTAATACAATACGATTCAAAACATTGTGTACATGTTAGATTATTGACTATAATGTAAAACAATGAAAATTTAAATTAGTGATCTGCCTTTATACATGGCTTTGGTAAAAGGTGCAACACTTCTGATTGAAAGTATAGGGTGTGGATAGGCTGGGTGTTGGAGAGAATGGTGTGTGTTTGTGTATTTATGAGTGTGTAGGTGTGTATGTGTATGTTTGTGTGTGTGTCCGTGTATATGTGTGAATGTGTGTATATGTATGTCTGTATTTATTTCTAATTGTATGTTTTTTGGTTAAATTGTATAATATTGTATTGTATTGTTGAGGATGTCAGCCATCCTTGTAACAAAGGATTTCCTTTTCCTCGGAAAAGAGAGGATTCACCTCAGTGGGGCAATCCTTCAATAAATAAATGCACAAAACCATAATGGGCGGCACAGTGGCTGAGTGGATAGCACTTTTGCCTCTCAGCAAAAAGGTCCTGGGTTCGAATCCCGGTCTGACCAGGGCCTTTCTGAGTGGAGTTTGCATGTTCTCCCTGTGTCTGCGTAGGTTTCCTCCGGGTACTCCGGTTTCCCCTACCACTAAAAATATGTGCAATAGTTCTGGCATGCGCCTCCTGTACTGCTGAACTTACTCCCATCTCTGTGTGCCCAAAAATAACAATTGTGAACTGCTTTGAGGCTCTAGTTAGAGTGAAAAGGCGGTATACAAATAAATACTTACTTACATAATACGACTATATGGAATTATTGTTGGATTAATTCTATAATAGTCAAAGATGTATGCATCTGGCTGTGCTAAAAGAGAGAACAAGTATGAGGTGTAGATTCGAAGGTCTCCAAAAGCGTCTATCATCGTCAAAGGTGATTTGAAAAGGAGGTCACCTGAAATCACAAAGCTGAAAAAAAACAGCCTCAAAGAATTGTATTTTTTTAGCCCAATTCTGAGAGAGGGACACAATGCTGCTCATTTGTATCACATGATGCTAACAAATAATGTTACTGAAGTTCATAATCTTATCTGACACCCATCCATCCATCCATCCATCCATCCATCCATTTTCTTCCCCTTAATCCATTTCTGGGTCGGGGGGGTGGCAGTCAGAGCTCCACCCAGG
>JAPMNZ010920815.1:0-21385 GCA_029875035.1 Pomatoschistus microps
ACTGTTCTTCCTTCCTCACAACGGGGGCCTTTATATCTGTCAAGAGTAATGCTGCCACCTCGTGGAGAGTGGATGTAAGTGCTGTCAATCCCGTCTGTGCTAATGTTAGTAACGTGCCATTTAAAGATGGTGTCAGTGTCACCACTGTATAAGGTGTCACTAACAAAGAATAGAAACTTACTGTCGAATAAACGTAAATCCACAAGTGAGAGTAGCCATTGTCCTCGTTATTCGGATCCCGGCTTCCTTGCATAAAGCCAGTGTGACGACAGGAGCCGCAGCCGTGGGGCAGCCGTGGGGCAGCTGTGGCCAGTGACAGAGCAACGGAGACTGCGTATCAACTATGGTACCAACACACGGTGTCCGTGAGTGGGAGGGCAGGGGGAGACTGAGCTCTGCCCAACATTATGAACATAGGTTTTCCACGTGTCTTTGTGAACTACAGGGTTGTTCTGACATTATCTCTACAGTGTTAGGTATAATTTAAGAGCTACTGGGTGAAATAATATCTAAATATTTTCATTGCAATGCTACGGTTTCTAAAATTATTGTAACTGGTAATACAATGCAATGTTTAACTTTTATAATTACCTAACACTTAACACAAAAGGAGTATATCACTCGTAAATGAAACAAGTAACTAGTTACTGCTTTCGACGCAGGTAGGCCAATAGGCAAACACTAAATTCATTATCTGCTAATACAATAACTGCCTGCATCAACAAACTGTGCAGAGCATAAACAAACAAACAATAGACATAGTCAGTGAACTGATGTGGTGTCACACCCTTTAAAGCAGAAATTTATTGAACAGAGGTTGTGCAAGAGACATTTGAGGTACATAACATAAGTTACAATGTAGAGGGAACTTTACATCAGTACAGATGAAATGTAGGCATTTGATTATGGCAGGTTTACAACATTGTGCATAATGCAATTCTGTAGTCTATGCACAATTGTATAAAAGCACCTATGCTGAGCCCAAATGTACTATGTAGAAAAGGCCACTGCTGTAGGAACGCTCGACCCCTGCACGTAACAATCAAACATAGCACCGGACTAACCACAGTGAACATGTTTGAGCTGTCTCCACTGACACAAGTCCGTCAATGATGACTTGTGCTCCAAACGTCCATGGGGATACAGTGTACACTGGCGGTTCATTTAGGCTTTGCTGAACAGGAACGTGCGCCTGTTCAGGTTTCCAGACTGCAGAGGTGATAATTGTTGAAGTTTCTCCAGTAATCCTGAGGTATATGGAATACCACTGATGCAGAATGTGACAATACAAACAAAGTAGATTAACAAATGGAAAAGAAGACATGCTATCTAAACTGTCAAACTGTACAAAACAATGTCCAGTCAAATACTCATATCATGTTCTTCTATAACAATCTACTTCGGTTTCTGAATGTATTTCTTAAGCAGTAAAATAATTATATTATAATACAAATGTTTATAAAATAGCAGCACACACATGTGACACATCACAACTAGGCAATGTCTTTTTTGTATAAATGAAACAAATCAATAGCTTTTAGCAGCGCAAAACAACAAACCTCAATTCAATTGACACTTTTTCTTGATGTCTTTACTCCTCCTTCTCTATTCTCGCTTCACTTTGGAATACAGTATCTCTTAATAGTAGAAAACCCATATGTGGGTCTGGTTACCCCAATAATATGTGGTACATCATGTCAATAGATAACAAATAAACACAAATTTTCAGGGAGAGCTTACATAGAGCTGAGGAAAATGAGGGCTCAACATTCTATCTTAATTGATTGGTAAAAAAAAACCATGAACTAAATCCATAGTCTTTTGGAAATTACACTCAAAGTAAGTGAGCATAACAGTCCTGAAACCAAAGAGTGGCAGCGCAGTGTTCCCATGAGTATATCCTTGTGCTGTATCGGCTGAATCCACATTACAACGGATACGAAGCAGCAAAGCTCATGAGGAAGATGCAGTGACAAACATAAAGTTAAAAAAATATATAAACTAATTAAGTAAGCACTGTCAACTGACCACCAACTCCAACACATGACTTTAAAAAGCAGACCTCATTGTGCAAACATATGATGTAAGACCTCCTCTGTTGTAGCTGTGTGACTGTTTATGCAGATAAATAAGAATAAGAAAATTCAAGTATAACAATTTCTTTATCACAAACTAGAGCTGGTGGTGCGATTTAGCCTCTAATTAAAATCAATATAAAAGAGTTGTTTTCAGTTGGACTTTTATCAGGAATGTTTTTGTTGGAATGCAGAAAGCCTAAATTTGATGTTTGAGAAAAGATTGTATGATGATTGGGAAACCAGCCCTACAAAGTAAACCAAAGAAAATGTTAACAACAACAAAAGGAAATGTCCATTCATCTCCAATTACCAAATGTATTTCAATTGACTTGTCTCCTAAGGAGCGTGTTCTCAAAGTGCTTTACCATTGAAATCATATTAGGGAGCTGAACAAAGCCCAGAGGGAATCCTGATACTGTGAAAGTATTTTCTCATCATGTTCTTTACTAAGATGATTTTTACACAATCAGTATGCAGCTTTAGTTCCTCGTTTAATATCCATTTGTTTGGGCAGTATTGTTCATGTTTCCGTAAAGGAACGATACATTTTCAGGCATTAGAGATATTTGTGAGGCTTTCTGGCAGCTTTTAGTCATCATTTCCAGCTCCAGGCTGTGCATTGTCTTTACAGCAGCATGTACCTGCTCTTCAGACATTCTCTGTCCAATCCACCAGCCCCACACTGGGGTCCTTAACTCTAGAGTCACTCCTGTAACATACCAAGCCTGACTGATTCTGTCCTCTGCTGATGCAGACACGACTGAAGTCCTCTTGACTTTCTCTCTTCTCTGTCTAGTATTTTACATCACATTAAAACACAGGCTGTCTCATAAAGCCCATATATGTTTTGATTATTGTAATGCAGTGATACAACATTGATGCCCTCCATATATTTGGACACATAATGTGTATTCTTGGCTTTCTCTGTGATATTAACATAAATCAGTGACTTGAATGTTGTCCAAACGCCTTGGAATACAAACTGCTGAAAACGCAGTGTCACACATGATCATCTCTCTCACTCTCTCGCTCACTCACTTGTACAAAAGGAGCTTACTCATCTACAAGTTCAAATATGACAAATAATAATAATAATATTAATTATTATTATATATTAACCATGACAATTAAAATCCCATAAAATTGGGGACATAATTCATATAGTTTTTGTGTATCTCAGCCAAATGGCATGTATTGACCTTCTAAAACACGAGGAGCATATGTGAACAGGCACATATTTGATGCTGACTATCTGGTACAAAAAGTATGAGAATAGTCATTCAATGCAGAATGGTCTCCACAGCTCATGACCACACCATCTTATTGATGTCATCGATACAATCATAGGTAGAATGCAAATTATCGACTTCCCTTTTGTAAATCCAAGGCACCAGAAGAGCTTCATTTTGAATAAAAACAGGTTTCTTCTGAATTAGAATGTCAACATCTATTTCAAGGGCCAAAATCTACTAAAATAAAACTACTATCAAGCATAGTCCTCTTTCTTAAAAAGCATGTTTTTGCACGTTTTATGTTTTTTTTCAGCTTTTTTTCAGCTTTTAAGAAATTGAGTTAATTCCATGATATTTTCTGTAAATCCTGTGCAATGACGACCCCGGTGGTTCATTCATAAGTTGACATCTCGGACATCTGTGGGTGTGGAAGACTGGTCCAGCTCCTCCAGGCCTTTGTTACTGGAGCCTCTCTGTGTTTGCTGCTGCTGCTGCTGCTGCTGCTGACGCCCTTCACGGAGACTGCTCACCAAAACACGCTCGATATGTTCTTGGCAGGCTTTGAGAACATCCTATAGGACACACAAGGGATAACTCATCATTAAACGTGTTTGTTTTCACCATTAAAAAGGACAATAAGGCTATTTAAATTCTCATGTTTTAGAATATGGAAAAGCATCTTTGAAGGACTGGCTGATATGGAAAAGAAGGTAATTTCACATGAAAAATAGACAATTACTTAGTGGAACAATGACATTAAACTATTTCAGAACAGAGACAGGAGCTTTTAGACAGAAGGGGCAGGAACAATAATGTGAGATGGTTAAAAAAAAGTTGATTTTGTATAATATGTTTCCTGTAAAGTAAGAAAACAACATTGACAATAGGATCATTAGTAATAAACAGTTAAATGTTTGAGCCAGCTGCAGGACCAGGTCTTGAGCCTTGCCTGTGGGGTTTATATGACCATTGGTTTAGCACAGACACAGGAAAGGACTTAAGCATTACATCAGGCCACCAAGGTAGAACACCCAACACCCCTTGAAGCACTACTGGGCATGCATTCCTATCTTATCCCAGCACCTACTATATCCCACCTCCACCATTCTGAAAGACACAAACCCTAAACACAAGTAGCCTTGACAACAGAGGCTGAAAACACAGGTAGTACTAAAGCTATGTTAATTACATCCACCTCCTGTGGGAACGCAGACTTGGTGCTTTCTTAACGAGAGCCAGTGTGTGTGTGTGTGTGTGTGTGTGTGTGTGTGTGTGTGTGTGTGAGTGTGTGTGTGTGCCTGTCTGCCTTTGGGGGAACTTCTGAGATCTCTTTCGCCTTTCACCATCAAAGGCCACCGCTGCAATTTGAGAACTCACCTGGGACAGAAGCCTCTCAGCAGCCCCATATCCTCCAGGACGAAGGGTTGACAGAGCAGAGAGGGCAGGCAAGCAAATAAGACAGAGGGGAAGGAGGAGACAACCACTCAATAGGCTGTTAGCAGTCGCTCACTGCTTTTGCTCTCGATGGGGTCAGAGCACAACAATTGGACTCAAATGTAAAATTGAGAAAAGCCTGGCCAACATGTTGGTTTTGAAGCTCCTCAAAGTAATAATGAATTTGTCAAACGTTTACAAATGTAACAAGCTGAATTGACTTTATAGTTGGGGGCAAGTTGTGTTAAGTAGAATGAACACTACAGGGTCACAGTTTGTAATTGGGTTGGCTGACCCACCCTATTCTAACATCTTCATTTGTTTCTTTCTGGCAGTGTTCAAGGATTGGTCTCAGAGAACAAGAATACCTCCCCACACACCCCAACGCAGAGTGTCAACACAAACACTGGTTAGTGAGATCATGTGTTTCTGCAGATACATACATGCCTATTCTAAATCGTCAAATAAATGAACATGTCTTTAATTTGAAATGGGATGTCCTTTCTTCTCAAGCACCTGCCTCTGCTCCAAACGATGTTTTTGTTGACAGCACTGGTCTCATGTGGACAGAATTGGATGGCCTGGGACCACATTTTGAAAAATTGCTCTGATGTCAATGAAAACCAAGCAAGGCTTCCTCTTAATCTGCCCCAGAAGTTAGCCACAAAGAGGGGTGTGTGCACCATCTCACACACAGTAACCCACTAACATGTGCTCGACTAGTCATAAAAAAACTCAATTCCTGTGAGAAAATTAACTAAAGTGCAGAACATGTAAAGGAGCTGCTTGTGTTTTGCCACAAGTATTCTCCCTGCGCCCCTTAAAAGACATTCTTCCACAGTCACGGCAGCGCTGCACTGCACTGCGGCCGTTCACAGTCTAAGCCAAGCCCCATGGGCTTTATTTGCAACACGTTAATGACTTCAATGTGGGTCTACTGGAAAACCAATAATGTCTTCGAGCTTTATATATTACAAGTATTCTGTGAGAACAAGAAAGTGATTGGTGATGATCCGATGTAAACAGGATCAGTGATGGTGACAAACTACATCCCCCAGAAAGAAATGCGTTGTTTTCATTTGTTTGACTGTTTTAGATACAGTTATGTGAGATTAATATAGCTAATCTTATTCCTGTTTCCTGGCCTTTCCACTCCCAGTAATTCAAGTACAACCAAAAAGATAATAATACGTCAAATCTCAAATCTATCATGACTCAATGACTTAATGACTGCAGGTGAAACCTTTGGATTCATGAGGAATTACCCGTTCCTTCATTGATAGAACCAGGAACTTCTCAGATCTTTTTACTACAAAAAGTAGCTTGTTTGTTTCAGATATTCATTGCAGTTATTTTTTCATCCTTAGTATTTCATCATTAGACATGTCATAGCATGCCTTTAATCTTACTGTTATCTGGGAAACTACAGCAGGACAGATTCAATGTAAGTCTATAGTCGATGTCTCCTGAGTCATAGACATTCATGGAATATTTGTAACAAGTCAAGCACACTTTTTGTTTGTAGAGCTTCATGCTGTCACACATCAGGCAGATCTGATGATTGCCACCAAATAATGACAATTACACAACATAAAAACTCAACTATGAAAGTGAAGGAGACTCACCACTTCTGTGTTTGTGATTTTTGCAAGTAGATCTGTCAGACTGTCGCCCCACTGTGACTGGGTATTCGAGTTGAGTTGTAAGCCGCAGATAGCTGCTCCCACACTCCCAGTGGCGATCATTGAAGGAGGATACATAGCGAATGAAAAATCTGAAAGATAATTTGTTTTTTTTCAAATAATGCAAATATTTTACAGGTAACAAAAGTATGTAGTACAGTCAAAGAATAAAGCCAATGGTCATCCCAAAAATGTCTTCCACTGTTCTGGCTCAGGACACTGCTGTCACTAATGACCAGGGGCCTGGATAATGAGGGTTCACTCGACTTGTAAAGAAGCTGAAAAGCAACTACCCTAACCCACTGCCCACCCCACTCTCCTATCCCCAGCAGGCCCCCTTTCTTCCTTCCACTGAGTAAATCGTGTGCTCCCTGAAAAAAACCCATAGCCCTTGGAAAGGCAAGAATAAAGAGGCTCAGTGCCTCTGCCAATGCGCACTGCTGTAGGTCCTTTTTCCACGTGTGGTCACAGGCGTGCGTCTCAAAGACCAATAACCTTGTTAGCTTCCCTCACTGTTATTCATAATGCAAATGAGACAGCTTGTGAACGGGCCAGAATCTCGAAAAGGCAACTGGCATACAGAGAGACAGAGGCCAGCAGACAGGCAGCAGACGGACAGAGAGTCACACTCCTTTCTCTTTTTTTCTTTTATATCTTGCTCAACTTCTACCTTTTTTTTTGGACAACACATGGCCTTCTTAGATGGGACTCCTGAATAGGACACATGCCTTAGGCTTTGTTGCTACAATAAGCAGTGGTTTGCAATGGCTTTGCTCTTATCTCTTAGCATTTTAATTGAGTAGTGGACCTTGTGAGAAGGCAGCCAGTGAGTGTGACTCTATTGTTCAGAGTCATCACCTCATTTTACCCAATTGACTGACACAGCATCTATTCCCTTCTCTGTACATACCAATTCAGAGCGTTTGCAGAGAACAATGCAAGTGGTCTGTTGGGGGACAGGGCAGACAGGCGGGACAAGGGGGACAGTGGGTTGAGGGGAGACCATGAAGGAGCAGGGATGGAAGAGGGATGGACCCTGTGGTCATGGGGGCACATTTGTAAAGAAAAGAGGAAGGTGGTGGGGGTGGTCAACCCTCTGCACATTACTCTGGAGTCTGTGTCCAGACGCGGCACGGATTTGCAGAAAAGAAAAGAGCCGCCCTACAGTGACCCCTTCCTCCTGTTCCCCCCAAAAGCATGCCTCTGTTCTTGGGCCACCTATAGCTCCCAGAGTGGGCAGTGAGGCAGAGAATGAAACAGAACATTAACATATTGCCATAATCAGCATTGAATGTTCTTCCTTCTTCCTTCTTTTTATTTTTTAAATCAAAGAAGTGCCTTTTTAACATGCACAGTCAGTCTTTCTTATCTTGTGGGCTCAGTGTTGACAAATAAATGAACTTATTATAGACCCCTGTGATAGCAGCTGGCCCCCTGCCAAAGAGCCATTTATTAAAGACAACCTCAAGCCAAAAGGAAGGAGAGCACAAAGCCGTGGTATTACATCACTGCCGTGAAGGCACAAGTTTCTATAGTGGGCACATGGACAAAGGCATACATGGATTTACAGTGTGTGGGCAGAGACAGCAGGGTGACACTGAAGGGGCAGCAAGAACGTTTGCCTGTAATGACAGATGTGCAAACAGACGGATATGCACACAGCATATAGGCAAAGTTTTGTGTAAGAGTGGAGAGGAGTGGTGGGCTGTGGGCAGCAAGCTGACTTTATGCACTCCAAACAAGACAGGTCTGTGAGAGAACAAGGATGTGCGCGTGCAGCCGATGTGAGTCGACACTGCAGACTGGTGGCCACTGCATGTGTGGAGAAGAATGGTTGTGTTTCAGGAAGGCCTCATTGATATTCATGTGGAGGATAAACAGTGTATGTAGCTGAGTGGGGACGCCTGTGATGGAAAGCTGCCTGTGCACAGCGGCTGGCCAGTCTGGCTCACGCTCCTCTCGTTTTCAATGAGCCTTTCTGCTGCCTGTGCCCCCTCCCACCAGCCCTGTGCTCCTGCCCAGGAACTATCCCCAGGCCCTGGTCACTTCCACTGGTGCCCTACAAGATACTCTCCTCTTGGGTGGCAGCAGCAGCACTGCCTTAAAATGAAATGTGGGATATGTGCATAAAAGGCAAAAGAGGTTTCTTTAGGTTCTCTAGCCTTGTGTTTTCTGTACATGCAGTATTTAATAACCTGGTTTATCAAAGGGGAAACATCACAGCTACCCTGTGCCAAATGACTGATTAAACTAATAACAAACATCATATTTGGACTGGCATGCTGGATTTCTCCACTAATACTGCCTGGTAGTCATAACAAGGACTATGGGGAGTTCTTCAGACAGGTTTGATTCATGTTTGAGTGTGATGACTGAAGGAGTATCTTTGATGCTAAACTACAAGTCAAATTTTGACTTGAAATATAAAAATACATGTATGAATTTACAATTTTTTTCAATTGTCTGTGAGCCATTTGCTCATGTTGGATTCTTGTATTGAATGAATACACAATGACTTGGCGATTGCTTGTTAGAATGATTAGAATGATGACTAGTTCTCCCTCTGTCAGAAATTTGGTTAATGTTTGTTAAATTAAGATATGAAGATCCTTTATTCGTCCCACATCGGGAAAATGTAAGATTTGCTCATTGGACTATCTTGACAGTCTACAGTATACATGAACACTATTTCCCAAATAACCACTGGGCACCTGTTGCCTATATTAAACAGCTGTTCAGCAAATATTTAGCAATGCACAAAGACAGAATAGACATAGGCAATCAATGCCTATTCTGATTTTTCTTGCAAATTGTTATACCAACCAATTGGACAGTGAGTTAAAAACTTAATCCCTTGCAATATGGTCAGGAGATGGAATTCAATAATGGCTGCAGACAGGTCTTGGTGCATCTGTCTGCCCCATGCACCCATCCTTTCTTCCACTTTTAGGACATTGAATGAGAATGGAAGAGGAAGCTTTGAGTGCTGGGTGCATGTGTGCAGGAATGGAGGCTCATAAGCTCCCTTAATGAGCTTGTTTCTGGACTATTATCTGGCGGCCTGCCTCAGGGAAATGCTGGAGTTTCCAATCGAGTGGCTCTGCAGCACCAACCCTGATATAGTTCTGCATATGAAATGGAAGGACTGGGTCTTTTGTCTCTATTCTCCCAGTCTCTAGCTGAGCCCTTCACCCATTTGCATAGCCATGAATGGGCCAGACAATGTTATTAATTAATACAGAGCTTGCCTGCGCCACCTGACAAAATCCCACCGAGTGGCCCGAACGGAACTGTTTCATCAAAAGAGAAGAGCCATTAGGAGTGAAGCGCTGTCTTCTGCTCTTGTCCTTATATCCCTCTTGTTCCTTTGTAAACACAGCTACGGTTTTATGCATGGCCTTATTTTGCAGTAGAGCTACTACTGTAGTAGAGGTGGGAGAATGGGGCTTACATTAGACTACAAACATGGCCACAGGTGACCTCTATATTGCACAGATGTAAACCTACTGCGAGAATCCATGAACCTCAGAAGGAATGTCACCATGTCTGAAGAGATGGGAACCGTTTATTGAAAATAAATAAATTCTAATAAAATCTATATAAAAAGAATGCATGAAGAATATTTGTCCCTACTGTTTCATAAGAAAGTGAACATGTGCTTGTACAAAGCATGAAGTAATGCTGTAAGTGATTTACAAGTCAGTCTACACACAGTGAAGTGGAATAAAACTTCTCCTTACTTGTTTAGAGATCTGTGTGGTATTTTTCCATGGAACTGTTAACGTCACTTTGTTGTTTTGACTTTATATTATGTTACAAGAAACTCATATAAGCACTATGAACTGAACTCAAAAGGGGAAGAGAAGGCAAGGGAGCTGGAAGAGATACAAAAATGTGACTTGTCCGAATGGCTTCCCTGGATTCCACATGATGTCATAGGATTTGAGCCTGATTTGTTTGAACAGAATCATTTTCACCTGGGACCCCCATCCCACGTTTATGGGTGGCAAGGGAATGGCCCGAATCCAGTCGCGTCATACATCTTCAAAACCCTCACTATCATGGGAAATTACAACGGGTAAGATTTCCCTGCATCTGCCCATATCGAGGACGTTCATTTTCCCAGGTCAGGTATCAGAATTAAAAGTTTAAATCGAGAGAAATGTTGTCTTCAGCTATTTGTTATAAGAAAGAAATACATCGCGGGTGCTAATGCAGAGTCATTGTAAGATACATTCTCAATAATACGCATAGTTATTTAGCGGTAGACTCACCTGTTGCGCAAAGGGCAATGAAGGTTTGGACATGTTTGCGAATAAGTGCCAGCTTATCTTCAGGCAGGGGCAGCCTCCTCAGAATGTACTCAATGAAGTCGTTTGGTGTAACAGCTGCAAGGTTCCACTTCAACTTGCCCAACACCACCAGTTCCCATTCCTGCCGGCAATAATAATAATAATAAGTGTGAGGCAAAAACAATATTATTTTTGGAACACAAATACTTAGAAAATATCAGAAATATAATAAACACAATAAAAAAGATTGAATGGATGAATGAATGAATAATAATGTTTTGTGATCAAGCCTAATGATTCACATGCGCTTATAGATTACGTGTGGAGGGGTATTTTCCTGCACTAAAAGACAAAACAAAACAAGCAAATAATGACTTATCACCAACACTGCTTGTTTCTTTTGCACATCTTGTTTAAAGCTGGGGTAGCTCACTTTTTCTTTTCATAAATATCACAGATTATTTGCCTCAACATGCCCTCAATAAATAAAATCACAACATGCAGTCTTCATATATGAACTATGAATAACATGACAGAATAGATTTTTCTTTTCCATACTTATACGAAAGAACCATGTAAGTTATTATTTGATGCATTGGGCTGAGAGCTGATTGGCTAAGTGATGGTGGTCCACTTTTCTGTCTGAATAAACTGATCAAAAGATGTGACAGAGAGCCAAACTACATGCATGTGAAAACTATTGATAGAACCAACTTGTCTTGGAAGAACTAATTAGTTAAATGTTATGAAATTAGTTAGGTACCCCAGCTTTAACGACAGCCAAAGTCTACTAAAATCCAAATCATTTTAGCAACGTTCCTACATATATTTTAGCATATAATTGTGGCCGTGTGTCCAGCACCATGCACCAAATGCCAAGCATTATTCATTTCCTATGTGTACTTTTCTGCATTCTCGAGATCGTGCTATAGAATTAATCATTTGTGTTATTATTAGTGGAATTATTGAGTGCTCAGTGTGGAAAAGAGCAAAAGCAGAATGCCAGGTGACCTCACTCCACTGTCTATGTGTCTGGCATCTGGGGACTTTCCTAAAGAGGCCCACCAGAGGCTGCACTGCCTGTATGCCGCATGTGCTTACATAACCACTCCTGCAAGAACAAGCTGTTAGCGGCTCAAGAAAACATCAAACTACCTCGACAAGTACCATTCTCATATTATTGATTCCAAATATGTATCTCCATAGCAGCAGTACGTACATTTGGGGATTTCTAGAAGGAATTGTAAAGTGCATTATGAATTTGATAGCATAAGATAGCTTTACGAAGATGTCTGTGTGGTCCCCAGCTGTCACTACTGCTGAGAATTGCATGCTAATAAACCTAAACGTGGTACATGTTTGAATATCTTACTTTCACTTCCTGGATAAGAAATGAGCAAGAGGAAGGTTAGCTGATGACTAATTTGGGAAAATATTTGGTAGTTTAGTTCTGAGCTGTAGCCTTGCGACTGACTGGGACCAGTGATGCTCTTCATTTTTCCCTTTCAGAGACATAGAGTAGAGTGTTTAAAAACACATCTGCTAAGTACTATTGCACGCAAAATTATTAAATATTGCATAACCTTTAACATAAATGAAAAAGCAGATGGCTTGTTATTGTACATTACTGCATTTGGCCTGAACGAACCCCATGTGAAGTGTACACCTTGCAACACTATATGCTGACAGAGTGGCAAGCACCACTTCCTTCTGCTACTGCCTTCCTCTGGTCACACCTTCTTTGTAACACTGTGGTTCTCTTTACAAGAAATTGTTACCAAAGATGAAAAAAAAAAATGCAATGATCACATGTCCTGAGCAGCTGATCTCAGTTTCCTGTGTTTGTATGTAAGCCAGAATACCGCCTTATACAGAAGAAGCATCACTATGCTCTGGTGGCCTGACAGTGTTCATGGTTTTCTAATCCAGCTAAACAATATCAGCCTGAACAGAAAGTGCTGATGACATTGCATACACCAGAAATATGCATGTGCATAAAGGAAGACAAACACGTATAACTATTATTAAATAATAATAATAATGATAAAAATAGTGCACTAGACATGCATTAGATGATTATTATGTTCCAATGTGAGGAACTCAATTCTTTAGACAATGGAAAACATGGCAAGTTACTATTCTAAAAGCTATTACGATTTAATATTTAAACCATTAAAGTCTAACTCTGTGTGTCTATCCCCATCTGACAGAAAGTCAGAACTTTTCTGGCTGCTGTTCAAGCCGAACTCAATGCTCTATGTAAATAACTACCACTAGATGGCGGTAGAGACCACCACAGGGCAGTGACTGTAAAGGGCTTTCAGGCGTTTATGCAATACAGTATAAGGAGAAAGTCCTCGTGGGGCTATAACCCTTATTCTTTGCACACATTATAATGGCTGGACGTTCGATATTGGGATGGACATGTAATTAAGCGATTGCAATCTATGGATATTATAATACAAATTATGCTAATTACAAGTAATCACAAGTTTAATTATTAAATACATTGTCCAAAGAAACTGCTGTGAAAAAGTCAAGACAAGAACAGTGATGTTGGCTTAAGGAGCACGAGTCGTTACCAGGAGTTCCTGTGGTCTGATGGAGTTGTCTGTGTAGATGCAAAGCTTCTCCGCAGTTAAGGGACGAGTGTCTTTTAATTTGGATGCGAGGAACATGCAGACGGCTCCCAACAGCTGCAGGTTACACTTTTTGGTGGGCACCACGGCTAAAAATCTGTCTAAGTAGTTCATGGCCAAAGGAAAAACTTCTTCCTCGCACTTCTGCTCCTCGCAAACCTGTGCAGACAAACATGTAGAGTATTAGAGACCACTTGGGTTGAAAGACTCTTCACATAAAAAGTGCATATAAATTCAGTGACACGCATAGTTGGTGCACAGCCAACAAATTGCGCCCAGCCCTGGAACCACGCAACACCGTTTTAATTCATTCAATATTCACGATATTATCAAAGCTTCCAAACAGGTTCAATGTCAATAGAACGGCATTCCACATTCCCATTCACTATATAAAATCAATTCAAGTCACAAAGCACTGTGCCAAAAAGAAACAAACACACAGCAGCGCCACAGCAGCAGCATGCGGAAACACGTTTTTCTTCATTCGTCATATTTTCAAAAAATATTTAAAAATACAAATAAATTACCAAGTTCAACTTTTTTCACATGATAATGTCCAGGAGACCCTTTTCTATCAAACCCGACAGTTCCTATAATAAAGCTGTCGCAGATTTTAGGACTTTAATGGCAAAAGGTGAGATGAACACGAAGTCAGAATGAGTGCGTCACAGCAGTGCTGTTGCGTTTGTGATTTCAAAAATTAAAAAAAATTAAATGCGATGTCGCAGACACACATATCGTACATGAAAATAAAGCTGAAGATGTGCTCTGTGCTCCCATGTAGATAACATGTACATTTACCCAACTCCGACGCACCAATTGAACACAATTGCACAGAAAAGACATCGCGACGAATGGGAGAGTTCTCAGTCTGATAAGGCCCTCGCCCTTCCGACATTTCAAATATATTTATAAAATATAAGAAGCACTTTTCGTCAATATTCATCGTTTGGCATGACACTAGAGAACCTCTTCTATGCAGTACTATACGTCCCGAGTGCTGTTATTGCGTTTATGACACTATAAACAGTTGTTAAAAGAGCGAGCGCTCCTGTAAAACCAACATGGCGATCAGAGAGCACTGAGCTGACTTGCGTTGTGCATACGTGTGCATGGAAATATTCAGCATAAATTAAATAATACGAGCACAAACAACTGCTGGGAGCATGATCTCAAGGTTCTCGAGCAGAAATTAGTTTGAAGTCAAATCGATTCGGCTCATTTTAAGGGCAATTTGACAATATGACACGCACTGACTACGAGGAATACACGCACTCGGAGGGCTGGGAGTGTATAAGCGAAAGAAAATTGCACGCAGACGTTTGTCAAAGCAACAAAGAAATCAAACTTTTCACAAGCACAGAATGACGACCCTTTGCTCTCTGTACCTCCAACATCCAAGTGGCGACCATCCTCCTCATAAAAGGCTGAATGTCTTTCTGGACACCTTTGAAATAGGAATACGGCGGTGGAAGGTACGTCTCTTCTATGGTCAGCAAACTGTGCAGCACTCTGTCATCACACAGGAGGTTCGGGTCTGGTTTAGCGCGTATGTTCGTGTCCAATTCGAGGCACAACAGCTCCATGGTGCCACTTTATTTCGCTGCCTGTCCGAAAATGACGCTGGGCTTTGTGTCCGGAAGCAGTGGCGTTACGGGGATGGAAGAGAAAGTGTTGGAGGCATAAAGACTGCAGGGGCTCAGTCTAGTCCTGCCTCTCTGCGTCTCGCGTTTCTATGCTCTGCCGCGTTGAGAACTTTTTCCTCTCTCCCCACAGAGCGCCTCTGCTTTCATCCGCCTGCCCTGCGTGCGCCACTGACGCAATCGCTTCGCTTGCTCTGTATGGACCAGAGCACCCCCTCCCCACCCCCTGCTCCGTCTGCACCACTGGCATGCAGCTTCGCTGCCTCATTACCAATTCATGGAGCAGACAATGGGCAACATCCACATACATTCAGACTTGTGGCGCACGCATTGAAAAGTGTCAGTCCACTTAGTGCAAGTTTTACGCGCCACCTTACAGTATAATTTTAGACTACATTTTACTTTAGGAAAAAGAATACGTAAAGCCGAAATATGCTTCCTGTTTAACAACAAAACACCCCAAAACAAAATATTATTCTTTTCAGTTCGTGCAAATACAAAACAAAACAAATGGAGCTAACTTTGACCAGCACTTTGGGAGTGCACGAGAATGGACCGACCTCCCACGCACCGCTTCCATATAGAGCGCACATTACGGGCACACTTTTTTCTGGTTAATTTTTTCAACAGCGACAAACTTGTGGTTTATGAGATAGCTTTCTAGGAAATGTGAAAGCTGTGTGACTTTGAAGATAAAGTTGAGTGCAAGAGCCCAAAGATGAGGCAGCATGCAGGTGGAAACGGACGGGTCATTGAGGACATCATTAAAAGTGAGAGCCAAATGATTTCCCCCCGGACACAATCTGCATGTGTAAATATGTTAATCCCGCCTTTTATTCTACACTTCAAAGAGAACTCCTGAATAGATGGGACTCGAGGCGCATACTGTAAAGAGCTGTTCACTTCCCTCCCAAACTCGTGGCTTTATGCGCTTCATGGAAAGAAGTCGGGGAAATATCTCTTTAAAGTTTTTTTCTCCTACTGCCTGTAAGTTGTTTCCTCCGCCCTGCAGTGTGTCTATTTGCATAGCCAATAGTTCCTCAGCGATTGTTACTGGGCAGACTTGTTCAATACCTCCTCCTGTCGCTCTGGTCATTCATCAGAAGCGCGCGCAAAGACGTGCGTCTGCTGTGTGCCCACTGTCCACACGACCACCATCAGAAGACAACACATGTTATCTTATTGTCCAGATACATATGCCCAGAGTTGTTCAGACAAATGTGTTTAAAGCAATCGTTCTCAAACCGGGGTCTAGGGGCGCTTACAAACTTTTTAAAACTTATGATGAGGATTCTTGAATACTACAATTTCTAATTATACGATAATTTTAGTGTTGCCATTGTGGTGGAAAGCTCCTGAAAGTCCTTTTTTAACCATTAGGTAGAACGTATTGCATCATATCCACATTTTGAATAGTTTATTAGAGAGTCCTCAACAGAAAACTAAATAAAAAAGACGCTCATAAACGTCACACAGCCTTGGGCACGATTTTGCCTCCTCTATAATTTTGACTCAACTCGTAAATAAGGAATCTGTAAGTAAGAGAAGTAGGCTATGTATTGTGTGCAGCTGCAGGAGCCGCACTGTGCACTGACCGGAAGCGATCAATTAGACCACAATACTGTGACGCGACCTGTCAGACAACCCCCCAATAAGTTATATGTGTAAATAGCACACATGCACACGCACACGCAAACACATACACATTTTTACATAGACCAACCAATGCATACAGTGGTAACACATTCGCTGCTAAATCTATATGAACCAACAATAGATTTATAACATGAATAACAATTGAATGGGATATTTAGCGCTGACTTCAAGAATCCTCTGGATCTACAAATATATATAAGGACACAACAAGAGTCCCTGAGTGTAAATCATTAATAACAGTCTCTGGCAGACAGACCTGATGCATGTTGGTGCAGACACTTGATTTTTATCCCTATATCCCTAACTCTGCTCTCTATTTCTTTATCTTCCAAGAGTGAAATATGAAACGTGTTTGTGGAATCCTCCTTTTTCCACCTACACCTTTTATTCCATCATTGCACTTTTTCATTCTTTATCCCTCTTCTTTTGTTGTTTTTAAAATATTGTTTCTTGTTCCTTCTGCCCTCTAGACACTTACATTTTGTTCATTCAACATAACAAATATTCTTACATCAATTTTGATTATTTGTTGGGATTAAACCATTTTAAACCATTATATTAAAAATGACATTTTTAAAGTTTACTTCAGTGTTACTAAGCAAATGAGCATGTATGAATGAACTCTTATGCAATACTTCTTACAATATTTCAAGTAAAAAAAAAGTTAAAAACTGTAAAAAAAGAAAAGAAAAAAATCTGTCCGGTGTGAGGAAGCAGAGGACTGACTCTCTCACCAGATCTGCAGCAGCTCTTGCCTATAAACCTACATCTATCTATGAAAGAAAATGTTCTTCACTCAATACAACTCATTTATAGAGAAACATAAGCATTTTATTTGTCAAAAAATATTGGAGAAAGTGTAGAAACAAAATATTCGCAAATAAGGTAATGGAAATTTTTCATTTCAATTTCTCCTGTTGTGAGATTAATAAAGCTAATCTTAATCTTAAAAAAATAAAAAATGAAAAAAAATAAAAATAAATAAATAAATAAATAAAAAACAAAAATCAGCAACATAGAAGCCTAGATTAAACCAGCAGATTAATTTCTTTTACGAATATTTTCTTGGTGTTATGACCTTGTTGAGGAAATCTCCATCCATCCATCTTCTTTCCCTTAATCCATTTCTGGGTTGGAGTTACTTTAAAAACTATAGATGCATAAGAGCTTATAGATCCCATTTCTTTATGATAATGATGACAATTATAGTCTTACAATAAAAACGTAAGTATGGATTAAATGATACAAATTAAAAGTATATAAAAAGAAATCCATTTGATTTGTATGTGGGCCTTTACAGTGTGAGCACCGCCTGTGTTTGGGGCAGACACCTGCGCTCAGATGTGGAGCCTTGACTGTTGCTACATCTCACTCCCTCAGATTCTTTCTGCATTCTCCCCAAACTCGCCGCTGCTCTGGGTGTGAGGCCGAACACCATGTCTTTTATTCAACACCTGCCACTACTGACGTTTCCCTCCTGCCATGACAGCTCTCCCCTGCATTATTCCTCATGTTTTTCATTCTTCAATCTCCTTGCAGCGCAGGTCCTGAAGCTAGAGGGTTACATGACTAAAAGAGTATTCATTACAATTAAGAAATCACTAAATGAGTTTTGTGAAAGCTTTTTTGTACATTATAAACCGTAAATACACAGCTTTTTATCCAGTGCCCAACAAGCTCTGGGCTCTGAAAGATATGAAGAGTGATCAATATTTAACTCACTGAGGAATGCATGAAAATGTCAAAGCGGTAAATTGGTAAAAGTGAAGAAAAATGTAATTAATACTTTTTTGTACAGACCAGAATGACACCAACAGTTCACAATATTGTGATTTACAAATTACAAAAACCATAAATGGTTGATAAAACTCAGTCAATTAAAAAACAGGATTTAATGGAGTAATTATAAAAAAGTATTACATTGACTAATTAAGTAGATAAATGAATACGTTTTTGCAATACATTTTTTAACAGTTCTAAATAGTAAACTGTTCTCTTTTCAAGAACAAAACATAATGTTTTCTTGCCCAACAACCCGTCCTGTGGCAGATGTAAGGATGGCCCATAAGTTCTATAGTCTCTCCTAGAAGACGAAAACTAGTACTTTCATTACATTTCAAACAAACTTTCCATTCAGGGAGTATGAAGTTTACCTTAACTTATATTATATGTTTATATGTGTTATAGGAATAATTGGCTTTTTCAGACCGGGCCAAGTTCCCGTCAAGTGCTGAACTCCTGATGGAAGACACAGTGAGGCTGCACTGCTGACAAGACCACGCCAGGCGGGGTCCGTAGCCTCCATGACCACCTCTGGATGATCCTGTGAACCCAGACAGAGNGGAATAATAGGCTTTTTCAGACCGGGCCAAGTTCCCGTCAAGTGCTGAACTCCTGATGGAAGACACAGTGAGGCTGCACTGCTGACAAGACCGTGCCAGGCGGGGTCCGTAGCCTCCATGACCACCTCTGGATGATCCTGTGAACCCAGACAGAGCTGCTCAGCGTTGTTGAAGAACTAAACTACTAGCTAAACCTGATCTGCCATCTTAGAAGAGGAGAGGACGGACAGGAAAACGTCATAGTTCTTCCTCCGCATGGCATCACTCAGAGCATGGCTTTGACTAAACTTATACAACTGATCTATCATAAACAGCCTCAAAAACATATCAGCAGCAAAGGAGGTGTTTTTGGTCTGAACGAGGCTAACCAATAAATGCAATAGTTCGTTTGGTCCCTTCCCATCCTTGGATTGACCTTAATATCACTGTTTTGGTTTCACTGGTTTAAACTTGTAGTACAATTACATACATTTAAAACGATCAAAGCTTTCTCCAGTGAAGTTACTGATCTAAAGATGGCTCACAGCTCTTTTGCCGAAACATGTACTACATCTAACCTGATCAAAAATGATACTCATAAAACATAAGACTCGTACTTGTATTGGATAATCATCTGGACAACATAATTCATCTGTTCATGCTCACCTTGTATTTGATCACACAAGCCTTTTTCACACTACAGAGTCAGGTTTTTGGACCCGTGTTCAAATGGAGAGTCATCCTGTCGACAGTGAGATCGTGAGGAGTGTTTTTGGACCAGCATTAAAAGGCGGGTTGAGGAGATATCATTTGCGCCCATCCACATGGATACATATGTTGTGTTCCATCAGTGAGCTGACATAAGGATAAACTGAGCAGGAGGAACGATGAGACTTCAGGTGAGTGATCTCAGAACGTCCTAGTATCCTCCTCCTACAGTATGTACCACTTCTATTTGTGGTTTATTGTAATAGTCCGAGTCAGTCTTGGACAGAAGTGTTGAAGGTAAAGGTATAATCACTACATCTGCTGTGTGAGATGAGGTGACTGAGGTGAGTGCGGTGTTCACAGTTTCTGTGCTGGTTTTATGCGTCTGGACTCTGGTTTACATTCTAAACAATAGTGTTGCTCATTCATGTGTGTTCTTCGTGTGGTGCTTTTCATGCTGCTGTTTGTAAATGCAGAGACTGCACTGGGCTGATGCTCTGTCTCCAGAGCTCAGTAGCAAGTGCTATATTTCACCATATGTTGTTTTTTTTTTGATAATTGTATGGAACAGTTGTGAACAGCCTAAACTCTGATTGTATATGAGGCGAGCCCTTATGAACCATATGACTTTGCTCTTGACGTGGCCACAAGTACAACAATCCTTCTTGGTCAATGCAGATCACTGCTGTTGTATTTGAACCCACAATGTATCATGACAAACATTATAACATATAACAGCTTGTGTATTGACTCACATTACGTTTGGCCTGTAGGACAGAAAGGGAACATGAAGCAGCTGATGGGAGCTGCAAATATGCATTTTTCTAATTAACTAAAATAATTTCATAGCCATACAGTTATAGTAACACAATCAATATTTATATGTTGTTTTGTAGTTTCTAGATGACTTTGCTAAAGCAAAAATATGTGCAAACATGACCATTCATGGCCTACACAATAAAATGTTGCGTCTTTTTGCACAAAACACGGCTCGGCAAAAAGACTAGATCAAAAGCCGACAGAAGTCGTCAAAATGACACGACAGCGCAAGCCGGTCAATGTGAAAACCTGTACAGACAAAATGTAAATTAAAAAATCTTTTATGTGGCTTCCTCAAACAAAAAAAGAGATGTTAGAAATCATTCTTGACCGTTTTTTTTTTGGAGTAATGCATTCCTCAGTCACACATCAGTCCCTCTAGCTCAGGGGTTCCCAAAGTTTTCAGGCCGCTCCTGAAAGCGCATGGGACATAATATATGGGGACCGAGAGATTAGCGGAACTCGCCTATATATGGGCATCGTCTGGTCCTTCCGGTTCTGCAGTGTGGACGAGCTCCCATGATGCATTGCGCCACATACGCATTTGTGGTTCTCATGCACGTGCACAGAGGGGCTCGGCCTCACTCTGACCAATCAGAGCTGATCAGAGCAGTGGTAGAGCGGAGTCAGAGCGGGAAGGAAAGGAGCAGAGTTTGTGGCAGTGTGGATTTAAAGAAAACCGGAGGATTTAAGAAGAAAAAAAGTTCAGGATGACAAGGGACACCACAATCCCCACAAAATCCGATCTTTATGAAAACTTTAGGTCAGGGGTGTCAAACTCATTTTGCTCCAGGGGCCAAATACAACCTCAACTTGGCTGGACCAGAAAATTCTCTACAAAAATACCCAAAAACAGTACAAAGTCCAACTTTTTGTGCGCA